>KZ149139.1:6106-17169 GCA_002157085.1 Melampsora occidentalis | reverse complement strand
AGGTCAGTAAGAGTTTCTCGTTCTCGTCGTCGTAGACTAGCTGTGTGCTTTGAGTCTGACGCGGAACCTGTGCCCTCAGGTGTGTTGCTGGTCGAAAAGAATCATTATCATATTATTGTCTGTTCATCTTCTTCTGATCCTAACGCGCGTTTCTCGTTTCCTTTCGAGCACGCAGGTCAGTAAGAGTTTCTCGTTCTCGTCGTCGTAGACTAGCTGTGTGCTTTGAGTCTGACGCGGAACCTGTGCCCTCAGGTCAGTAAGAGTTTCTCGTTCTCGTCGTCGTAGACTAGCTGTGTGCTTTGAGTCTGACGCGGAACCTGTGCCCTCAGGTATCCTTCCTTTTCCTCAAAGCATTTGCCTAAAAGTCACGCAATTCGAGACTCTTCGTAACTTTACAGTAATCAACATCTTCATCCATCTGAAATCTCTCAGTAATCAACCTTCTAAAACGTGCAACATCATCACTTGCAATAGTCATGTCATCAACGTGCACGTGAACAATGCATTTCCAAGCAGGAGCAGATGAGATGAACAAGCTAGGATCCGAAGTTGAAGGTAGAAGTGAGATTGATTTGAAGAAAGCTCTAAGACAATCATACCAAACTTTTGGTGCTTGTTTCAATCCATAAAGAGCTTGATTCAGTCTGAGTACTGACGATGAAGTGGCACCTTCTACTTGCAGACCTTTAGGTATCCTCATGTAGATGATTTCTTCAGGTGAGCCGTTTAAGAATGCTGCCACTGCATCCATTTGAATAATGTCAAGGTCATCAACAGCAGCCATTGTATTCAGAGTTCTCAGCGTCGCTAGTTTACCGGTGGGTGCAAAGGTTTCATTGTAGTCTTCACCGTATTCTTGCGAAAATCCTTGAGCACATAGCCAAGCTTTAAATTTGATTAATTCACCATCACCCCCCATCTTTTTCTTAAAAACCCACGTAGTCCCAATTGCGTTCTTTCCTGCAGGCAATTCACAAAGTGTCCATACTTTACGTCGATCCATGTTTGCTAGTTCATTATCAATTGCCTTCCGCCAATCAAATCCATTATCAGATTTCAAAGCTTGAAGATAAGTTTTAGGATCCATATCAACTTTAGCTACTCTAGCAGTCATTCAAAAATTGTTTGAGCGCATTGGAATCATATCAGGATCAATTGAATTAATTGTTGAATTGAGTTTATGTGGCGTCCATGAGTATTTAGCAATCCGAGCGAGTTTTCTTCGCGCAATGCGATCACGACGTCGAGCAGCATGAGTACAATGCCGTTTGAAACCAGAAGGTAGAATGTTTTCTTCATTAATATTGCTAGACATGTTGTTGATAGCAGGCACTGACGATATTTGCCAATCCCAGGAGTGTTTGAGAGGAACAACGCGTATTGCTTCAGAGCTAGGACCGGGTAATTGACTGTTTGGCGATGCTTGAAGTGGATCAGGAAGAGGAAGTGATTCAATCTGCATAACTTCATGTGGAAGTCGTGGAGATGGAAGTGGAGCCGGTTCAATTTGCATGGGAGTGATGAGAGGAAGTGCTGATGTTACGTGAATCAATTCAGTTTCTGGCGCTGAATCTTCTACTGCTGGAGTGCTAATAGAAGCAGATGGAGAAATTGATGACGCTGAAGTCGGCTGATCTTCCAAAATTGGATCGTCACTAAATGGAGAAATCGATGCATTCACTTTGATTGAGGTTTGTGATGAACTGTCATGCAGATCAATCTCATCAAATATTACTCCCTCATTCACACAACCATCTACTCCAGGAAAAGAGTTAACATCAAAAGTAACGTCATGAGAATACACTGTCTTTCCATTTTCCAGTTTTACACGATAATTTTTCATTCCAAGTTGATAACCAAGAAGAATTCCTTTTATAGAAGTGTTGTCAAACTTCTTACAAAATTTCTTGTCAACAAGAACATATGCTCAACAACCAAATGGTTTCAAACAAGAAAGATCAAACTTCCTACCATGCCAGAGTTCATACGGTGTTTGATCATCAATCTTAGCCATGGGAGTGATATTTTCCAGAAAGACAGCAGTGTTGACCGCTTCTGCCCAAAAAGAGTATGGCAGATGAGAGTGACAAAGCAAGGTTCTTGCTTTTTCAGTAGTTGTCCTATTTCCACGCTCAGCAACTGGATTCTGTTGAGGAGTGTAGGGTGCACTAAGATGGGAAATGATGCCATGTTCCTCCAAATATTGACGAAACTCAGTTGACATATACTCTCCACCTTGGTCATTCACCAAGCTCACTATTTTACGACCATGAAAAGTCTCTACTTCAGTTTTAAATTTGATGAAACACAAGAAAGTTTCCGCTTTTGATTTCAAAATGTACACATGCTTATAATTTGTAAACGCATCCGTGAGTTTGAAGTAATAAGAACCTCCTCCCTCAGATACAACCGAAATTTTGCCACTGAGATCACTATGAATGACTTCAAGAGGAAATGTAGCTTTTGGAAAGGAACCAGAGTAAGGCAGACGATGTCCTGTGGACAATGCACAATCCTCACAAAACCATCCTTGAGGAGACCTGACACCATACATTAGTTGTAGTCGATGAGTGTTGGTATGACCTGATCCTCTATGTAACATATTGTAATTAGCGATGGTGACTTTCTTACAAATGATAGGAGTGCCTATAACTATGTCCAACTCAATTACTCCACTTCTGACTTGACCACAAAAACCACCAGAACCTTCTTTCAACAATTCAATAATACCATTATCATGAAAGAGTTGATATCCGTCGCTCAACAAGCGACCCATGCTGATCAAAGGACTTCCTAAGTTGGGTACATGATAAGCAGTCAAGGTAATGTTTCCACCAAAAGAACGACAAGTGATTTGTCCTTTGCCGGCAATATGAATGGTACTGCCATCAGCAAGAGATACGTCAGATTGACCTTTGACATAGTTTTCGAAAGAATTGATATCCGAAACCATGTGATCGGAACAAGCACTGTCAAGTAAGATGACATCATCGACAGAAGGGTTTTGACAGGAAAGCGCAGTGGTTTCGATCATATCATCAACATAGACAGATTGCAAGACCGCAGTTGTTGCACGACTTCGTGGAGCAGAAGTGTTAGCCGGACGAAGATTAGGAAAAGCTTGATAGCATTCCTCAGGTTTGTGACCTCTAACAGCAGGATTGTGACGGCCGTTAGAGCAGAACGGATAACGACGTCCTGGATTTTGACGTGGTCCAGAGCGTTGAGTGATGGTAGCAAGAGCAAGTGAAGAGTTGTCGTGACAATGTCGTTCAGTGTATTTGACAAGGTAAGCATCAAGAGTGGTGAGAACAGTCTTGGTATTTAACGGACGCTTGGTGTCGAGAAGAGCAAGAGTGGTTTCCATTGAGTTTGGAAGTTTTGCGACAATCGTCTCAGATACGACTTCTTGAATATCATCAGTGAAGTTCATTCCGACAGCATGTAAGACAGCGAGAGCAGTACGAGTGGCCTTGATGTACTGATCAAGACTTTGATACACGATACAAAGAAAAGTGTTATAAGATCTACCTTTGCTAGCAGATGTGGTTGATTGAAACTTTCCTTTCATAAGTTTCCACATTTCCAAAGGCTTTGAGACAAGTCCTTCAGATTCGACCATAATGTGATATTGCTGGGTCATGTTGCTGTAGATGATTCCAGCAGCTTTTTGTTCGCGGATGACGTAGGCCTCATATAGGACTTTTCGTTCAAGAGGAACAGGAAGCTCGGTCGGAGCTTCGACAGGAGTGGCGTCGGGATCAATGAACTCATCAAGAGTTGAAGATAATAGCACTTCGGTGATGTCGCCCTTCCATTCAGGGTAGTTGTTATCATCGAGTTTGACGATACGAGGTCGTGTGTCAATATTAGACATGACAAAAAGTGAAACCAGAATGGAAAGAACAATGAGTGTGAAGTGTGTGCGATGAGATGTCATAAGTCGATCAAATGTTGTGTGTGCGATAGCAAAAAAAAATTTAAGCTTTTCGAGTGGTGTAACGAGATTGTGAAGAAGTTCGATGATACAGCTAGTGAGCTGGGCTCATAACCAAACAAACGAAGAACCTGTGACGTTCAGGTTATTAGCTTTTTATAAAAGCTAACACACTTGATCAAAGAGGAAGACAATCTGAGTAAAACAAAGATTGTTAAAACAATGAGTTTGAGTTCGATAAAGAGAAAAGGTACAAATGAATATTGTGAAGACCTTTTAAGAGAACTCAAAATCATGACGTCATAATAATAGTGATGTAAGCAAAGAAAAGACTATGCGCATAACAGTAAAGCACATTATAGATTTGTAATCTCAATTGAGGGCACAGCAATCAAGCTAGCCAGCTAGAACTAAAATGACCGTGATTCAAAGCACCCTAGCATACTGTTCCGTTCTTGTCCTCTGGAACCTGGCATAGTCTTTTCAGCTCAACCATGAGTGGTGCTCAGACCCCAGCATCTCTATATCACTTTTTTGTGAAACGAACTGAAGTATACATGTTATGAATGGGTTTCTAGCTGTTTCTAGTCATTCAGTGGGTTGAAATTTGAAAGGTGACCAAGGACCAGGTTTCTTTACCCTTCATGATGACCTTAATCTCTAATTTGGCCATCCATCAAAGTCATAAAAGTGATCACATAAAACAACAGCACCACGTGATCAAAGTTCATATCGAACATAAAAAAGTACTTTACTCTTGTTTCTCTGTCAGAAATCAAGACCATCTTGGAT
Source organism: Melampsora occidentalis (assembly GCA_002157085.1). Lineage (NCBI taxonomy): Eukaryota > Fungi > Basidiomycota > Pucciniomycetes > Pucciniales > Melampsoraceae > Melampsora > Melampsora occidentalis. The sequence continues at coordinate 12,440 of KZ149139.1, read as the reverse complement.
CCTTAATCTACCTCACTTGGATTCTCTACGGCCCCTCTTTCAAATGATGATAAAATATAAGTTTTGTAAAATTAAATGTAAAAAACCTCATATTTAATATCATCATCAAGATATTCACTACAAAAAGTTCCTTCAACGGATCCAGTAATTAATAAACCCCAATCTCATTGAATTCAAGACTGTTTAATTTTTCGATCATCAAAGTGCAAAAACAACCCAACCCAACTCAACAAATAACCTTTCTATTTCAATTTTTCAACTTCTTTCCCTTAAAAGCGAAAAGAAAAAGAAAAAAGAAAATGAAAACCACCTTCAAATTGGTAAATTAAATTAAGTTTTAGTTTGCACTAAAAGATCAAAACTATTAGTCCCACAACGAGGAGCTTGACCCATGACAATACTAGCAGAAGGCGACATGAGATCATCAAAATCACCAAAGATTGTAGCATCGGTCAAGAATGTCGTAGTGGTTTCATACGAAGCTTTAAGGAATGGTGAAACGTGATTAGATAAACCTGGTCGATTGAATGCTTTATAACCTCCTTCTGATGTCTATTCTCAAGAAGAAAAAATATCTTTCATCAGTCAATCTGATCGAAGAAAGAAGTAATTGTATTTTTTTGTGTAGGGAAAAAAAGCTTACCATATAATCTGCAATCACAGTTAAATGTCGATAATCAACTCCGATTCCATAAACCCCAAAGACCCCACTCATCTCCTTAATAATAGCAGCCCGAGCAGCTTCAACCCCATAAGTTCTTAAGATCGCTGAAATATCATTAGAATATAATTGGTTCATCTCAATGATTTCATATCCAAAACTCCAAGCTGCTTTAAGGTTGGCTCCTTCAGTTACACAGTATTGACTTTTATCTTGATGTGGTTTATCTGATTGGGCTGATAAGGCTCTACCGATTCCTGGGATCTCTTGGATCACTGCTGATTGACAACATTTCTCGATGATCCCTATCAAAAGTAATTTATGTGAAGTTGATGAAAACTGCCGAGAAGAACGAAGATTCAAATCATCAACTCTCTCAACTTGTTTCATTAACACAAGGATTCGAATCATGACTCACATTCATAGTAAATTCACAACTATTACCCTTCTCTTCATCAAATTCAATCGTACTAACATAATTCGAATCACTTTCGACTTCTTCTTTCAATTTCAAAAACACATTCTGTCTTCTCTCTTTAATTTCTTGTTCTCTTTCTTCATCCGAATCTGCCATACTATCAGTTTCATCATCACTTCCACCCTCTTCCAAATCAGTGATCTCTCTTAACCTCTTATCATTCAATCCTCCTCCATTCTCACTTCCATCCGATGAATCTTGATCATAATCTACTTCATGTTTTTGTCGTGCTCGTCTTTGATCATCTGCATCTCCATCTTCTATATCTGCTTCATCTACTCTTCTAACTGGAACATCTTCATTCACATCATCTCCATCTTCACCAGTCGTACCCGTTCGAGCTGCAATACTCTTTCCTTTGCCAATCGTTGCAAACTGATTCTTGATATCCAAAGCTCGTGTCTTGAATTCAGCCTTGATCCTGCGTTCCAACAAAGGAATAAAAGCTCTTACTACAGACTTGAAAACTGCCTCCACCGTAATACTATACTCTGCACAATATTCATCAGACGGATAAAATTGTAATTTAACTGTATAAGATTTAAATCGTTCGCCATTCTGAGTTTTACTAGTCAAGGTTTCCTTAACAATCACTTCATCTACCACTTGTGATAAAGTAACCTTGGTAGTCCTTTTCAAAAACTTGGCAAATTCATCAGCCGTGACTTCAGGTTTGATAGGAAATTTCATCGTAGGTGTTTTGATATTCGTCGAGGCTGTCATCACGATTTCTCTAAGTCTAGGAATCCCAAGTGTAACATTAGCAGCACCATGACCAGCGAAATGGAAAGTATTCAATGTCATTTGAGTCGAAGGTTCTCCCACACCTTGTGAAGCTAATAAACCCACTGCTTCGCCTGGATCTACGATCCCTTTCATAAACCTAATTTGCATTAAAGATCTAAAGAAATCAGTTGGAATCAAATCATTCGAATTCACATATGCCGGCCAATCTGTTCTATATTTCTTTCTCACTTTTAATAATCTTTTGGGGTTTTCTGATTTATATTTATTGACAGCTTCAGTGAATTTTTCTGATGTACTACCGAAATAAAGTGTTGGACTATAGATTGACATCGTAGGTAATGGAAGCTGACCCGATGCCGATTTTTTAGCTTTGATGATCTTATCAGCATGATTAGTTGCCGTATCACCATCCAATCGACCAAGGATTTCAGTAGGTTGGTATCGTTCAATGAGTGAAGCTCGATTCAGTAGAGAGAATTCGAATTGATAAAGATGTTTTTGTTTAGTCACATCAAGTGAATCATCACCATAATGAAATTGAATCACAGAAGAGTCACTGTTCCTAACGGTATGATCATAATGAACTCGAATGCCTTCTAAATGTTTAATCAAACATCTTTGAAGATAACCAGATCTACTAGTCTTCACAGCTGTATCAATCAAACCTTCACGTCCAGCCATACAATGGAAATAATATTCTTGTGGTCGGATTCCAGTAAGAAAGCGCTGGGCCACAAATCCACCAGCTCGTGGTGCCGTTTCGAAAGCTTTGAAAGAAGGTAATGTTTTCCCACTGACCATCACCGGTACACGACGACCTTCTAAAGCTTGTTGACCAAGTAAACATGAGATTTGAGATGCGTTCACCGTCGTTCCTTTCGCACCTGAACCTGTCATCATTTGCATATTATTCCAAGGAAACGGCTTATACAGTCCAGCAGGTAAACATTGGTTATCGATCTTCGTTTTCAATTCTGAAGTTTCGACATTATAAGAGTTATCTAAAGCAGCCATCTTCATATCATCCCGAAGCACTTCCTCTAATCGAGCTTGAAGATCTTTCTTTCCTTGTGGCGTACTCACTTCTTCTTCTGAAAGACCTACCATCGAAAGTGTAGCTCTTCGTCCTCGTTCAGCAGTCTCATTAAGTAATCTCGAACGCATAGCATTACCAGGACCGGTTAAGAAGAGATCATCCATCCGACACGTAAAAGCTCGATGTTGTAAATACTTTGTAAACAATCGACTAAAGATACTTAAAAGTCTACCAGCCACTTCAGCACCATACAAATCATGAACCGAATGGACCAATCCATAAGGCGAAGCACCGATTTGTGATTTATCAATCACACCCGAGATCATATAACCAGCATCAAATTGAACTGTATCTTCCGAACTATGAATTCCCCAATTTTTACCTGACACTTTAGCTGTTGATGTCAAGTAAAGACCAGCAGCATTCGTAGGAGTGATGTTCTTCAAGATCGTCGAAATGATTTGTTTACCTGTCCAAAGTGGACGTGGTTTCCATATAGCAGGTGATACAGTCAACACTTGACCCCCGCCTGTATAATCGTTCTCAGGTCTTAAAGCTCCGTAAATGATTTGATAGTAATCTTCCCGGCTAAAAAACGTATCTTTGTTTGTCATCCAAACACCAGAAACCACGTGATCTTGAATTAATCCACGAAGTGGATTTCCAGAAGTAGGTACGAGATATTGATTATCATTGTTCGCAATCGTTCGAGCTTCACTTTGAGCGATGAGATTTTGTGGAAAATGCATATTCATTTCTAAAAATCATAAACAAATCATCAATAAAAGGTGTCACTCAAAAAAACAGAGAGATAATTACTCACCATCACCATCGAAATCTGCATTATAAGAATTACAATTCGCATAATGCATACGAATAGTTTTTTCACCTTTCAAGATTCTAGCACGATGACACATCATACTAGGTTTATGTAGAGTAGGTTGACGATTAAGAATCAAAATATCACCATCATCTAAATGTCGATGAACTCGTTTTCCAATCATTGGAGTTCGAGTGGGAGGTAATCCGATATCCGGTCTTGGATTTTTATTCGATCGATCAGCATTACTTGAGGTTTGAAGTAAAGTATTGGCTAATGCTTTTCGACTTTCTCCATCCATTCGATCCAAGGCGACCATTGTACCATCATCATCCTCAACAAACACTGCCCCTGGATGGATGTGAGGACCATTACAAACTAACTTATGCATCTTATCGAAGTTATGAGCCGTTACAAATTCAGGGAACGTCAATTTCTTGGCAAACACAGGTGGAACACCAATCTCGTTTGTCTCAATGTTGATATCAGGTGAAATAACAGATCGTGCGGCGTAATTCACTCGTTTTCCCTAAGTATTTAAATGGGATTAGCAAGTCACGAGACACAACATGGTAAAAGTGAGCAATTAACAATCCAATGTGACTAACCATCATATTCATTCTGAACAAGCCTTCTTTCTTCTCCAAGATTTGCTTAATACCTTGAGGCGGTAATTTACCTTTCGACATGACCGTCGGATTCCGATTACTATCAAGCAAACTATTCACTGCGATTTGCATGCCAATACAACCTTCTAAGATTTGACTATAAAGCTTTTTCTGTTGTTCCTTTTGAACAATCAATAAAGCTTGTGCAAGTGCACCGTTGGGTGGTTTTTCGCTCACGGCCGCTAATTTTTCATTCAAGTCTCGAATCTTCACGGTTTGCATCAAGATGGCTCCCAAGAGTAAATTTTGCGGGGCTTCTAGGGTTTGACCTCCCATCACAGCAGCAGGACGAAACTTGGTAGGAGGAACGGCGATGACGTCAAGAAAAAACATATCGGCCGTTGCTGAACTAGTCCTTTGATTTTTCCTTTGCATGGCTGGTCCATGAGTATCGTAGAGAAGATTGCAAATCTCGGATTCGTTCTGAAAGAGTAGCCTTAGATGAGCTCTGGCTTCTTCTGCCAGGATCATTCGCTCGGTTTGTTTTTTCTTCGCCGGGGTCGCAGGATCGTTGGGGGTATCGAGGTCCATAGCTCCTCCGTCTTCACCTTCATCAGAATCCACGATAGCTGGCCTACTACGCTCTGTTCGAACAGATCTAAGAGATCGAAGGTTACTGGCGTTGGCCCAAGCTGAACCTCCACTACTCGCATCACTATCTTCATCACCATCACTATTATCATCAGAAGTGACATTTGAAGAAATCCTAGGCCGTTTATGAGGATTTGATTGAGCGTCTTTAGGATCTTGATCATGATTTGAATTTCGCTTAGCCAAAGCCAAAACGTCAGGACGATGTAATTCCATAGCTCTATGAACATCAGCTTGTTTAGTAACCAAAGAGAATTCCATGATTTTAGTATGACCATCTTTCCGCATTCTACATGCATAAGCTCTACATCTCTCACACCGTTTCTTGACTAAAAGTTTAATAAACTCCGAAATAATTTTCTTTCTTCTATCAAAACACATTCCGATCTTATAATCATCTTGGGTATTATTCGGATCTTGTCTTTGTTTTTTTTCTATACATTCTTCTACAAATGAATTTAAAGTTTCTTTATAAAATGGTAAATCAAATTCTTTTTCTTCTGCATCGGCTTGTGAAATTCCTTCTTCTGTTTCATCTAATCCTCGTTTTCCTGATTTGACTGTTGAAACTTTGACGGTTGGGAAATCGTCTACTGCATCTGATTCTGCAAGAAGTCCATGATTAAGAAGCTTGAGTTTTGCAACATATCGAACAATCTGATTTAACAATCAACAAAAGATTCTTAAAGGTCAGAGATAATTCAACTTGTTTCTTTACAAGAATACAGATCAGTGAAGACTTACGATGATCTCAGACGCCAAGAAATGATGACAATAAAAACAAGTTCCACGTAAAAGATGAAAAGCATGAGTCATAAACAAAGGATGAAAGACCGGGACATTAAGTTCGATATGACCAAAATGACCAGGACATTGAGTATTTGACAATCTACAAGTACGACAGATATCTCGATTTTGAAAGGGACCTAATCTAGGATCATAAAGTCCTGCTTTGGTAGGTGCACCCGTGTTGTCTAGAAGATTTGGGTTGGTGATTTGAAGTACTGAGATTGATCGGATGTCTGAACCTAGGAGTGGAGCGAATGATGCTGAGGTGATTTTACTGAGGTATGGTTGAGCGATATCCATGAAGGCGAGAGTTTGGGTTGAAACAAATGATCCGATTCACAATATGCCTAAAATATGACTTATGTTGATGAATTGGGTTTCAAATTCTTGGGGTATCCTTTGAGCGTTTCTTCATTCAAGTGATAGGATCCAGTTGATTTGATTTTGTTCTTGAATTGAGAATGAAGCTGCTGAGTTTTTTTGGTCGTCACTTCAAAATTTTGTGATCCCACTGCAAAAAAAAAATTGAACTCGTGACTTTCGA
>MWRL01030255.1:0-16310 GCA_002157085.1 Melampsora occidentalis | reverse complement strand
AGTGTTCACAGTGCTGACTTTTGCTACAAAAACCCAGTAGAGCTGTTTTATGGACATGACGGTTTGATTCATATCCCTGCTGAAGACATACACAGGCAAATCATAGGAGGTGATGCAGACGTACATAGCTTGCTTACTTACACACCTGATTGGTTTTCATTGGTTGCAGATAACATCATGCCCACTTTGAATCTCTCCCATGAGAACCTCAAGTACTCCAACATGTAATCTGTGTTTTGTTTCATGTGTAATGCTTTGTTAGATCACAACTGGGATGGCACTCCTTCTGAAGGACAAGATTTGAACTCTTTGGGAATAATACCAGATATCTTATGCATTTTTGTTTGAAAAGTCATGGTCTCTATGCATCTCATCTTTCTTATACCTTGAAGTATATGAAAGAAACAAATACTGATTCACAATGTGATAGCAGGAGACCGATTTTTGAAAAAATAGAAACAAATATGAATTAAGTGAAATTACAAGGTTTTCAACTTTGCTTTGAATGCTTCCATCTCATCCTTCTGCTTCTGACTTTTTATCATATTATATCCACAAATCAACTCATCTGCACAATTCTCAACCAATGTTTCTCAATAAATGTCCCAGTCTTCATCACTCCTGTTGCCTTGTGTCAGTAATCTGGTTGAGACCTATACTTTGACCAATTTACAAGATGATCCAAATTGTTTTATTTTTTCTTCCTCTGGTTCAATAGGTTAATGATCTTGAGTAAAGGTCTTTGAGTGAGTACTATAGTGTTGGATGTTTGATGCCCAGACCATCTCAATAACTCCGTCACATGCATCAAGCTTATAATTGTAGTTGTAGTAAGGAAATACAAATTGAGCTCCTTTAGTATAGCCATGCTTTGAGCTTCCGCCATGTTGATAGGAGTCTACCGGTATGTCAATGAATCAGACCAAAAAATCCACAGGTATAGCCAGAATGATTGTGATCAACATGAACCTTGTTGGCAAAATCTTCACATGTGACAACAAAATCAGAACCAAAGACACACCCATTGGGTGATTGAAAAAATGACTTTGATGCCCAGGAGGGTGTGCAACATTGTGCAGCTCTTTTACAGTTGGATTGAAAGGCACCAATGGATAGAGAGGCAAATTGTTCCGCTAGGAAGTGATGGATGTAAGGAGGATACATCTGATGGCGTAAGTCATTTTCAATACAAGCCCCAAGTTGTGCTGTGGTCAGATTGAGAGCGTGAGGACCTAGTATCCAGAAGAATGAAATCGAAGTCTCCTCAAAATCATAGAAAAGTTAAAATGATAATAATAATAGATATATACCACCATATTTGTTCTTCCTGTATCCACCACAAAAACTCACTACAGACATCTGACTAGATTTCATGTGCTTTAGAGCTTCAGATGCGCCATTTGTCACACAACAATATTGGGCAGTTCCATGTTGATATAAATTCATAATTGAGTTATTGATAGTCTTGCACATTCAGTTACAAGTTCACGCTTCAATTTTTCATTGTTCAACCTTTTTCCAGTATATTCACGTTTGTTGAACCGGACCACAGCAAGGAGCTTGGTGTCATCTTGATTCAATAAGACTACAGTACCAAAAAGGGAGTGATACATGCTTCTGTTTTCCATGCCCAGTTCCAAAATTGAATGTAGCGTCTCTAGGAAGACCAAGTCAATCAAAGATCTTTTGTTTAAGTTCTGCACGGATGTGAGCTCTTTTCTCAGCTCGAATCATGTTCAACATCAGATGAGAAGATGGGGTTGTGGGATTTTAATGATGAACCCAATGTGCAATGATCTTGCTTTTCTTGATTGCTATTTGGATTTCTCCTTGATTAGCACAATTTTTTCAACAACGTTTCTTTGATGAAGATTTATATTTCTTCTTATCACTAAGAAAAAATCAAAAGAAAATATCATCAGTTGAGGATCCTCAATGGTCAGAGATCATCCCACTTTGAGCCTCCATCCCACACTGGGATAATGATGACTAGACTTGCATAAGGTCTGTGTTGAACCCTACCCCCAAGATTCTGGTGTGTGAAGCCAAACCAGTCTTGAGGAGGACAAGTACAGTTGAACCTCATGCACCATAGATCAACATGATCCAAAACAAATTTGATAGAGGAATGGCATTGATATCAAGAGACCTACATTCACAAAGTGAAGAACAAACATGCAAGATACAATATCATCCACAATCCAATTGGCCTGTGAGACTTCTGCATGCACTGGTCTCTGACTATAATAAAAGATAGAATGAAGTATAATCTCACATCATGATTGCGTTTGAATATCAATTAGTTTGATTACTTTGAACTGATTGAGATCAATAATCTTTGAATTTAAATGAATCTCATTCAGATGGTTAGTATTAAGTTTAAATGAATCTGATGACATTGAAAGTGTTAAGTTCAAATGAATCTGATCAGATTGAAAGTGTCAAGTTCAAATGAATCTGATCAGATTGATAGGATTGAGTTTAAATGAATCTTGGACAATGAGAGGTTGAGACAACCAATTTCAGTGAAATCAAATACACAATCAAATCTGGTTGATTTGAGTTCAGTGAATGTTGTCTTATCCAATCACTAAGAAAAGTTGAAAACAAAGATGGTCAATGTGAATTTGATGAATCAATCAATGAAGATGGCTAGACATGAGGCAGAAAACAGGTCAATCTGAATAAATTTGGATCAAATCAAATGGTAAATAGGGGAAAATTGAATTGGGATGGTTTCTTTGGTTTGATTTGAGTTCTACAAATTGTTTTAGGGAGAATTGATTGAAGGAAAAAAAAGTTCCAAGTTGAATATGATGAGTACTTCAAAGATTGGAGTCAAAATACTTACCCAAAAAAGCAAAAGTTTGAGATGAAAAGCATGAGTTGGTAGGTGGGAAGGGTTGGTCATGCAGAGGGTACTTTGGATGAGAACTGCTTTTGAAAGTTTTAGCTTGAATTTTAAGTTTTCACAATGAAACACATTGTGTCTGAATGCTGTAATTTTTGTTTGAACAGTAAATTTCTGTGCTTTTGAGAGTCAAAGGTTTGAAAGGAACAATGATGACAAGTAACATAGGTTTGTTTGGGCCATAATCACAATGGAGATACCCAAAGAAGAGAATGTAGAGTTTTGAGTTATAGAAAATGGTTCAATAAAAGATCTAAATTGATATTCTATAGTGGCCATTCCTCTCGATCTCTGTCTTCAAGAAGGACATTCAAATATGCCATACTTTTGCTCAAATTGGCCAACAACCATTTTAAACCTGTTCAGCAATATAATCCATATCATGGTTCTGTTCATGATCTTGGGGAGATGACTGAATCGGAAGAAACGGGAGACCTCATGAGCCACAGAGTGGGTAACACTGATGTTGGTCCTCAAAATTGGCAAACCCCTGCTCTGCCGTATGTGTTTCAGCAACCCAAGAATTCCGAAAGGGATGGAAGAAAAACATTTATCAGATCATACAAACAATGATTTGGGCAACAACATAAAAATGGTATCTCACTTTGAATCAAGAATCAATGGGTCTGTCAAATAAAAACCAGACCGTTGTAAATCAGCAACCAAATATTTATGACTTGTAATGTTGTGAAGATAGCAGGTGCACACTGCCATGCATAGATGAATTGGAGATCCCACTCAGGGTGTTTTGAAATATACATTCAAAGTATATATCTGTAATCTACCTTGATCAAGCAATTTTTCAAAGAACCAGATATTGTTTGGATCAACATCACCATCCTTTCCACTATATACCACAAATGACTTAACAACCTGAAAACAATATATAAGGCAGTTGTTTGATACATATATGTAAAAGGTGATCAGTCAACTCTACCTGCAAGCTTGTTATACTATCTACAGGTATTTTATTGTGCGAAGAAGCACAACTATCCTGGAATTGTTGAAATATTTTGGTACAGCCATATAAACCTGCTGAGTTTGGGTGTACAAGTGCAGAAGCTCCTTTCCAACAATGTCCGTTGTCATGGGCTGTGTTGCAACCATCTTTCAGACACTCCTGTTGATTTAACCCAGTGCATCGTAACATATTTAGCAATCTCCTGATCAATGAAGACATGATATTTGAAATTGACAGGTGTCCAACCTGGCTGCTTATTACTTGGATCGACTTTGAACACCAGCTTATGTCCATCAAAAAGCTTGATTGGTGTAGAAGGTGTAGAAAGATGTATCACTGGAAAAGGTGTGGCAAACTGGGTGATACCAACATCATTGAATGTAATTATAGTACCCAATCACAACGTGGGATTAGCATTTTGAAGACAGGGAAAGATATCGAAACTGGGAACTCTCACTGCCTGATCCCTCCCCCATTGATGTGAGCATTTTCTTATTGACTGTAAGAAGTGAGTTTAAACCTTTCTGAGGAGATAATTTTGTTTTTTGGTTGTAGTTGGTTTGTAAGATAGGTATGTTACTTCTGAGAGTTGGTAAGAGGTGTGCTGAACCATTATTCAATGTGGATGTACTCAATTTGCTATTTGGAGACAAAATGATGGCCCTTGCAAGAGATTGACCTCAGAATCTTGATTTTGACATAAAGCAAAGCCAGATTGTTTCTTTGAGCATTGGTTTTCTATTGGAAGAATGTCACTTGGTGTAGAGCTTCTAGGCTAGAGTCATCTGAAACCTCACAAGAGGCTGGTGCACTGTGTTTAGGTTTCTTCACTTGATTCTTTGCATGAGACTGTGAGCTGGAAGTGGCAGGCTTGTGTTGTTGCAAGTTTTGAGCCAAAGAAGCCAATTGGTTTTGTCTCCAGGGATTGAAACTTTTTTTGGCATGGTGAGGAAAGAATGTTTGATGAATACAACCGCAGTGATACATTGCCAACTTAGCAGTGGAACTGTAAAATGATGGAGTGGCCAAAGCGTTGAGTTGCAAATTGGGAGATAAAGATGGAGCTGATTGCTTGAGACGTGAGAGGCCTTGACGTTCCTGTGATTTTGCGGCAGCAAAATGGTTTCAAAGTGTCTGTGAATCCTTCTTCTTGTCACTACTGATATGTGATTATTGAATGCATGATTTCCAGAAGCACTTGGAATATGATTGGTGTTGGCAGTAACAGGTGGTACATTATTGGTCAGCTTCTTGAGGGTGTCTTAACCCATTTTGAACTGTGTGTACTGTTGTTTGACTAAGTTAATGTGAATTGTTTGCAGACACTAGATATCTCCCAGGAATATGTTTACAAAGAGGTTGTGGTAATATGAACTATGATGATAGATGGCTTATGATGTTTTGTGTGGCACAAAATGCAATCATAGTATAGTGATACAATCTAATGTATGTATGCGCACAAAGAGTGGATATAAGGACCTGTGTTAGACCCTATGTATTGAATATCAGTGGTGCACCAGGCAAGTGAGGCAAAGCTATTTGATGTAGTATGGTGTCATGTCTTTTGTTGGTATGACACTTGGTGGTGTTCAGACTGTCTGCCATGACTCATGTTACGGCATAGGTTTTAAAATTCAAAAATCCATGTTGATGTGTGTTGGTATGAGTCATGTTGGTTGCCAACGTTCTTGGCTCAAGAGTGAATTTTGAACAAACATGACATGGACAAACTACATGTAAAATCCATGTCATGTTTTGATGTTGGTATGAGTCTATGCATATTCCATAATAACCGGCTGAAGGGCAGGGAACATGCCTATATACACAGAAGGAGTTGAATAATTAGCATAATAAGGGAAGGTGAAAAGAAAGCACGTACCAGCCAGGATTTGCTATAATTGGTGGATATCAAATGGACAACAAGATGATTGAGTCCAAAAAATGAGTAGTTGAGCGTAAATTTTATCTAGCTTGAGCAGGAATGGAGTACCATATGAAGAGGATAAATGCGTAGAGAAGAAGAAAGGGAAGATATATACACGTTGATCTGAAAGGGAAGCAAGGTTTTACCTGTCGAGTAATAGCCACATCCCCAGTCTCCCCTGCTGTAAAAAACTCTCGGTTTGGAAGAATTGGGCTGCTGATCATTGAGATTCCTCAATGAGAGCATACGAAAGAGGTCTACTGTATCACAATGGGTGATCCAATTGAATACTTGGTCTTAGCAGTCCATTCACTGCAATAATATAATAGAATATTATTATCCTTGGGGAGAAAGGCGGAGATGTTGCCAGATCTTATTCTTCTTGTCCTCACATCCCTGTGGCTATCTTCTGTGCAGAGCTTCTTGTCTCCAGCTGATTACACTAGCTAGCCTGTAAGTGGCTTCTGGCCCAACTCAATCAATACAGAAACACATGGGAAACTCCTTTTGTTTTTCAAGTAATTTGGTCTTTGAGAAGACTGTTCCTCCGGAACATCTGCAACTGACTTAGATTTGATTGTTGAAATCTTCCCTTTTCCGAGGACACAAAAGTCTCAGTGAGTGTTGTTATTAACATACCGTTAGTTGCAACTAAAATATTTCATAATATCCGGTCAGGAGCCATGGCAGGGGAAAATTCAGAAAAAGATGAGATGATCTCACAAAAATTTGTTGGGTTTTCTTGAAGGAAAGGGATAAAGCATTTTAGCCCCATGTATCAATTTTTTTTGAATTGTGAATGACAAATGATAAGATCAAGTTGAGTCTTTCCTTGGAATTTGATGACTTGATTTCTTCCAGTAAAAGTGATGGAGTTGAGAAAAACCAGACTTATACCTTCTGCAAGCTCTCCAGCCTCAGGAAGCCAATACAATAAATAATCATGAGAGAGCCTTCTGGAGAGATTATAACTACACAATCTCTGGTTCCATGAAGTGGCCATCCTTATGACAGTTCCATCAATTAATTGCATAAGCAACTGGTTACTATGTTTGAAAATAGGCTCTCTCACCTGGAAACCCGCCTCTGATTACTTATCTACCCCCAAAGGATAATAAAGCTCCGCACTTGGCCTGCAGGAGTTATGTTTACATCACCTGAGCAGCATATCAATCCGCAAATCCCGCAATAGGCAAACATTGTCAGATAGCTGAGTGTCAGAGCTTTGATGGAGTTGCCCCTCAAATCTTTCTTGAAGCGGATTGCAATCTCTCTATTTTCAGCTTGCGTCTTCATTTAGGACAGATTTTGCTTCAAAGTAATGAACAGCATATGAATCAAGAGCCTTGATGGATACATCCTGCCATTCTTGGATAAGACCAATGTCAGCTTGGGACTCAAAGTTATTAGCATCAAGAGCCCGCAAAGCTTTCAGGTTGTTTGCTTTTGAAGCCTTCTGTCAATTCAGCAATTTAATTGCCAGGCAGACCGCGTCAACCCCAGTCATAGCCTTCTCTGTTTTGGATCAAGGAGTGTAATGTCATGCACTCCATTACAAGCACAGTACAATTACAAACATATATTCTAATACATAGGTCAGCTACTTAACGAGACTTAGTGTTTCTCTTACTTTCCACTTCAAGCTCATTGCTGTACTGACTCCTTGGGGAATTGAGACTGATCTCATATTCATTCTCCTTGGAGTCAGATTCTAGAAATAATATTGAAATCATACCTTGGTTCTAGAATATCCAAGTCCACTACGTGGCATCAGACCCTCTTTCCCTCTCTGCGAGATTTCCCTTTGAGTGGGGACATTGGTCCTTTACAAGGAGGCCCTACTTTTAGAAAGACAGTGACTTTTTTTGCAGAAGGGAAAACAGACATTCACATTGATTGCCAAGTGTGATGACGAACAGTCAAAACACTCTTAAGAACTTTGTCTGGCAATGATTTGTTCACTAAACGGCAGGTGTTGGAGAAGCCAACTGCGTAAGCAGGCTGACCAGCGTGAGAGCTGAAAAGGTTGGACACTACATGAATTGAAGATCAGGAGGTCAACACAATCTCAACCCACAAACAACCCAATTAAGGAAAAGACTTACTGATGTGTTGTATCTCTTCAAATCAGCTTTGAGTTCAGTCAGCTCTTTCTACATTTGCTTGGGTCCTCAGAAGAGCTCAACTAAGTTGATGACACGGGTCAGCACAATGTGTGATAGAATTTATTGTTACAGCTTACAATTGCTTTCTTCCTCTTCTACTTCAATCTCTTCCTGACTTTTCTTTGACAAATCTTGTGGTCCTCTGTGGATCATGGTGTCTTGAAGGCTCAGACCTCATTTTGCAATCTGGACACTTTGGAATCGCACCTGCTATTTTTGTTTGTTTTCTTCCTTAGAGTTCTGGAATTGTGTGTGTTGCCTGTTGGTTGAGGAGATCACAGATAGCCTTGAAATTGTTGACTATATGCCCAGACTCAGACGGGGGATCAGTAATACAAGTTGAGCCGGATTTCTTGGTTATGATTTGAGAATCAACCAAATGGTTCGCAAGGTTGGTTGGTTTGGTTTTGTTGATCACTTTTGGAGAGGCTGGGCATTGATTTTCAACATGAGTCATATCCTCAGGCTCAGTTGATTGAACTACAGTTAAGGTGAGTTGCTTGTTAGGTGTGTTTCATATTGATCATATTGACTGATGATAGGAGTTGACTGCGTTTTGTTAAATGGATCATCAGACTGTTTCAATGAGGCTACAGTAGCAATTGGATCCAGCTCATTATTGAGACAATCAGATCCCTGGTCACACGTGAATACTCTTTTAGGAACTTGCAGGTGTCCAGGAGATTTTGTTACTTGAGAAGTTGCTTTCTTGCTGTTTTGATTCTCCCTCTTGTCCAGGCTGCAATGTGATGCTCTTCTGAGTAACAACATCAGCTTTGATGAGCTGCATCTCGGGCTTGCTGAGATGGAGATTGTCCTGTATTGCTCCAAGTGTGAAGCTGAATGGTTGATGACTGGAATTGGCTGTGCTTTGTTGTGCAGGTTTCAAGTGGGAATCTGTATTCCATATTCAAATCCTTGTTGTTGTCATCATGTACAATGACAACCTTGTCTCCAGGTGGTGGAGATTTTCCAATGTTTACGTACGATTTCCAGTCTGTATACATCTATAGGTCAGCTCTGCAAGTCCCTCTTCCATTGGTTCTGTTACACAATCTGGTCTTCTTGCTTCTTCAAGTGCTGCAATAAGTTTTGAATAAACGGGTAGAGTTGAGGCATGCAAGGGCTTGGTATCATTTGTAATGTCGTTGTAAATGGCAATGTCAGGAGCTGGGTATTGAGATTGAATCTTCCTTGTGGTGATAGAGGGTCCAGGAGATAGGCTCCTTTTTCGATCAAATTGAGGTGCCATCTCATCTGCTGCTTTGGACGTTGAGAAAGTGGAAAAAGTTGTGAGTATTCCTCTGGTGTTTCTTGAGTTGCCAAAAGGTGTTTGGGCAAAACCTCTCTTTCAATACAGCTGAACTGGTGAGTTATTTGAAACTTGTGGATCTTCTCCTTTTAAATACCTCCTTTCTTCAATCATCATGCAAGCTGAACTAAGCTGATCCCTAGTGAAGCCTTGGGATGTAGAGCATTGCACCCAAATATGATGATGAATCTGTTGAAGCCAAGGTTGGGGATTTCAACCTATTATCTGAGAAGGACTCAGAGCCTAGTCACAAATATTCTTGGGTTTCGTGATCATTGTCAGGTTGATTGATGTCTTTCAAATTTGCTGATTGTATGTTGGTAGTTTTTAGATTTGGAGTTTGAGCAAAGGGATTTGGGCAAGTATCAAAACTGGGCCCTTTACTTCTGAGTTCAGATGCATCAGGGGGAAAGATTCCTGCACTTTAGCAATCTGGGATGCAAGGTGGTTGGTAATAAGCAAAGGATCCTGATCACAAATTGTTTTGGTTGTTGCTAATCCAAAATTATACTGATTTTCAATGTTTTCAGGGTTGGATTCAACAATATTGGGAATGGGCTCGGGTAAACTGCTGGAAGAATTGTGGAGCTTGCCTCAATCTAACACAACTTTGCTAGGCGTCTTAGTATTGGATGATGTAGATTGATGCTGAATTTCAGCATCAGTTTATCCAAAGATATCAATTCCATTCATCTTGTACAGCTAGCAGAGGTTTTGTCAAGTTGAGGGTGAGGAAAGGCTGTTGAGGATTACAAGCAATCTGGGAATTGGGAACAAATGGAGAATATCTTCTTGGCTGATTCAAAGGGGCACATCACCTGGACATGTCACAGATAGTGACAGTCAAATTGGGGGCTGGCAGTCATTGGATTACACTGCAAGGGCTATTCACGCAGCACCAAGTTGGGACAATTTTCACAATTATGAACTGATAAAGCCAGTTTTTCTCAGTTTTTTACGATCTCTCTATGAAGGATCCCAATACAATCACAGCTTATACAAATTCAATTCATGGTATGTCTGCAATCATGAACTGATACTTCATCCTTGACCAGACTATCTGCCTCTCTCTGATCCTGCCAAGATGTCAGTCAAGCTCTGCTCATATTCTCAGCTTTGAGCCAACCAAGCTTTAAGTATCATTCACAATGGAGCAAAGGGGACTCAAGCTCAAAATCAACTTGAAAAGCCTGAGCTGAAATGCATGAAAAGAGTTCAAGAACAAGTTGAACAAATGATAAGTCCCTCTTATTGTATGGCACTCAAACATCATAGGAGTGATTTGTTGCTTTTTCACTCAACCTCCTGATCTCACAGATACAGTCCTATATCTTCTGTTTCTGTGGCTAGCTAAGCCTCAGACCACCCATACCTTGTGTGTAAGTAAGCTTTCCATAGATGTCAAAATACCCCTTCTTATAGTTCCAATAAAGTAATAATTTTTCTTCATTTGGACTCAAAATGGTGAGGAGGGTGGTACATGCACTTTACAGCTTTGCGTCACTTGTGGGGATCAAAACCATGGGATTTTTGATAACTGTTTCAGTTTTGGTCCAAAACACTTCACGCAGTGCTCATTTTTGCGCCTTTGCTGAGGCTTTCTGCCTGTATGTTTTAACCACATGTATGACTGCTTTGGCAATCCTCAGAGCTCCACACATCCCTCAAGTCTTGTCGATTTCAGTTTCCACACTTGCAAGGATGAAAATGGTAATAGCTTCTGGTGTTTTGGTACAAAACACTTCAGTACTGGCATTTCTGCCTGAATAAGGACTTTCTGAATGTACCATCCAATTATCCTTGTTATATACGTGCCCTTCCCCAGAGACCCATATGTCTTGCCAGACCCGCTTGACCACCTGCAAGGATGCAATTTGTAATAAATTTTGCAATTTACATCCGAAATGGTCTGTGATAGGCCCAATCCCTCCTTCAGTGATTGGGATTTCTGACAATACAATTACTAACCACTGCTCACATGTGTGTGGATCAATATATTCACATAACACTTGACCAATCAGTACTCCCGCACTTCTGGGCTATCTCTACTAGAAGGCCATTTTGGTGACCCACATAAGATGATGCCAATGTTATATTCTCTTGTTGACTTTGTGCAACATTCATGTTTTCCTGCATATAATCCGTCACCTTTACACTTCGAAGTATGAGGTAAATAGGGAAATTGGTGCCTCTTAATGTTTGGTCTCTCAGGTCTCAAACCCTCAAGTCCAGGTATAAGATGTTTGATATCTCATTTTGACAGCGTCAAACTCGTGGCCAGTCTATAAATATTGTGGGCAAACATGAATTTGACAGTGTCACAATTCATCGTTGTTCAATTGATTGAAAAACAACTGGAATTCAATACCCAGTTTGACATGGTTGTCAGCGTAAACCTCAGATTACCTGAGTCAAAGCTAGTCTTTCATTGGGCTAGGCTGTGCCCATTAATGGATATTGAAAGCAGAATGTTGCATCCCTCTTGACACTTCAGTAATAAAACTCCTGAAACAAAACTGACTTTCTAACACACTTTCATCACACCTCGGGGCTCTCTTTATTTGTGGCCTCAAACATGCTATATAGGAACCCAAACCAACAACAAAGCTACAATGTCAGCTAGCTGAAAAGTGTGCACTGGACCTGGAGCATGCCAAACAATCTATTCCACAACACCTGACCCAGTATAACAATGTAACTCCCACCCCAGTTGTCCATGCAGAAGTGGATAATCAGGTTGAAGCAGGCTACTTTCTTCTGAGTGGTGGTGAAGAAGAACATGAGAAAGCAAGTGAACCAGAGCCCAACAAAATTGACGTGAAGCAACACATGCGAGGACAAATTTGGTTAAAAAACCGATTTCCTTTGGTGGTGCCCAACATTCAGCAAACGCCTCCAGCACCTTGTTTCAAAAACGATTCTGGGATATGCGCTTGAATGCATGTTGAGATGAGCTTCACCAAACGCATACTGCGCAAGAGCAAACATGATACTGCACCAACCGAGGCCAAGTGTAAGGCCAGAGATCTTCTGCATTTCACAACTTGGGTAGGTAACTTGACTAGAAGAATTTCTTAACAAAAGAGGTAGCCGTTTTTTTTGTCTTTGTCAGGAATGCTGCTATAAAACAGGAACATTCAACCCAAAAAAAGAAAGTGGAGGCAATCGTTTTACGCGCCGGTTGGGCCTGATAATCTCAAGATTTCTGAGGCAAGTTTAAAGATTTCAAAGTGGTGAATTACCTTTAGAGGTAGTTTGCAAACTTGAAAATAGAATTGTGATTTGAGTTTTGCAAGCAGATTGTAACGGTTACCTGGAGGTGATGTTTGAAAAGACAATAATTAAGAGACCTAGGGAGTTGGCTTGATGGATCTCCTACATAAGGTGCACAGGACTTATAGAAAACCCAACAAGCCTGTGGTGAGCAGATCCTGGCTTCAACTTGTGGTTTCCAAATGCCAGGTTGGTGCAGCTACATGACTCAGCATGAGGTTGCATTTGTCATGGGAGATCAGCACAGGCCACACACTCCAAACAAAAATTGACAAAATATGTTGAAGAACACTACAATTACCGCCCAGCACTTGATCAACGACCTTCTTTGTTAAAAAGAAAGCCCTTGTATATTTAGAAGAAAGGGAATAAATGAGAGAAAAGATAGCAATAATAAGATGGCATTCAAGGTATTTGATTTCAAATGTTAATCTTGCGCAAGTTCTATCTCATCTACACCATCACCTATTGATTCAATAGTGTCTGCCTTGACTTTGACTGCTGGGATACAAGGAAACGGAAGTGCCAGAACAAGAGACGTTGGCACCTTCAAAGTCACGTAATACCCAATGTAGGCCAAGCATATTTGCACAAGTACCTCCTTCACATAGGCATAATTAGCTGGGGATTGAGGGACAGAGATGACACCT
The DNA here is from genome assembly GCA_002157085.1 of Melampsora occidentalis. Classification (NCBI taxonomy): domain Eukaryota; kingdom Fungi; phylum Basidiomycota; class Pucciniomycetes; order Pucciniales; family Melampsoraceae; genus Melampsora; species Melampsora occidentalis. The sequence continues at coordinate 3,114 of MWRL01030255.1, read as the reverse complement.
TTGGAAGAATTGTAATTCTTTGACAACAGCCTCATTATGTAGTCATGACTTGTCAACCATAGATTCCCTCATGGGTAGTCTTTCATATCTCTGTATGTCTTCTGCAGCCTCAATGTTGCTAAAACATTGGCAGCCAGATCTTCCTTGCAGTTTTCTGACGTGAATAATAAGCCTCTAGCTCCACTGATTCAAAAAGATCCCGAAGCTCCCCATGAGAACTTTACATCTTTTGAGGCTTTGATCTGTTTGTTGAGATCCTCAAACTCGTGTGTATTTTTGCGGATAGATTAAGTATAGCTACTCCAAACATACTTCCACCTCAGAAGAATTTCAAAACAATGTCAGTTCAATCTTGATTCAATCTTGATGTTTGGCCTAGAGTACTGGAAAAACCGTCCTCCAAAACACTGATGTCCTTTGTATTACTGGTCTATCCCAAGAGGTTTACCTCGTGATCTACAGAGTGTGTTCAGAAGCTTATTTTAGTAAGACAGGGTAGCAAGCACGCTGAAGATCTGGTATACAGCCATTTTTACCAAGTCCCTTTCCACCCTACCTCTTCATATGCTAAACTGACTACCTCACCACAGTCACTAGTGAGCTCACCACCTCATCACAGCCAGTGGTGAGCTCATAGACCTCATTACCAAGCTTGACTGGGCCAGCCTACCCACCAGGACTGACTTGATTCAGCCAATCTACATCACCAGCTGACTGTATGAAAATCCCAACTCTCTTATACCATTATGTACAAGATTTTGAGTGGGAACAATGGTTTTGGGTATGCAATGTCAGAGCAGACCAATGGATAGGATCTGCATTTTTTCAATGTCTCATGGTTCACTCAGCTCATCCTTTTACTTATCTATTCTGCTGATTATTCATGTTGAACATCACATTGGTCATGAGTATCTCTACTTTTGTTTTGCTATCATTTAGTGGCCTCTTCCCATCGTTCCAGCACCTTTACTTATCTCCCAGGAACAGAAATATTCCACAGCAAAAGGAAATGAGTGCACTGTATGTGAGTGATTTATTTCTCACCCAATCACATGTGGAATTGCACCAGAATGTAGGATCTCCAATGTAACAAACAATCAATAGATGCAGCTGTTTGCTGAGTGTGAGAGCAATCATGTCCCTGCAACTTTTGAGACAGGAAAGTCTGATGATGACACTGTGGAGTGTTGACTAAGTGATGTACACAGTTCCAACATAGCTTGTCTGCGTGTTGTCCAGGTATTGCTAATCATCATGCTCAGTCCGGTATTCAGGAATATCTGAAGCCAATCCAGAGACTTATTTACTGGGGCTCATGCTCAGTTGTCACCAAGATATGTCCCCGTCTTGTTTTTGTGAGTCCCGCTTGGTATTGATTGTATTTGTTGTTGTTTTCTCATGAAATGATTTGATGTGTGTCAGTCTCTCATGTATCTTAGTGACACTCTCCGCCTTCTCAAATGTCCATCTTCTCAGCAGGACTTCTTGCATGGACAGCCTTTGACACTACCATTCCGTGACCTGTTTTTGTTTGTTTAAGTAAAGGGATGTAAGTCAAAATTCAATCATTGCAACTGTGGACGTACTGTGAAGATAAGTTTTTGAACCTTGTTTCATGAGGAGAGCAAAGGTGCAGAATGAGCTTGCACATTGCATTTTGCAAGTGCAGGCTACAATGACGTCCAGATTTGTAACAAGCTGGGTGATATCAGAGTCAATCATTCAATGAACTATAGGACAGGGTCAAATTGAATGCATGGAAGGAAGGGTACATCACAGCTGGCAAATGCAAGTACAATCAGACAGGTTTTGAAAGGAGCTTGAGGAATTGGATATGTCTTGAGAGTTCATTGTAGAAACCATCACCATTGTAATGAGCCCGTCTCTCCAACAAACTCTCCAACAAGTCAATCTTGGTGAGAAAAATGTGACTTCACAATTTTCAAGTGCCAGTCTTTGAAGCTACATCACTGCTCCAAGTGTTATGTCAGGCTCATTTGAATGATCCAAGTGCCCAAACAGCAATCCTGTTTTATGAGTAATACCAATCTGATTTGGAACTTGAAAGGAATTCATCACACTCATCACATGTTCTCCAGAATTATACAAGCTCCCAACACCAATGATCTACACCACCATGGGAAAAGAGGGGAACTTCTACCTCTATGCATATTCTGTATATATTATATGAAGTCTATATGGCCGTGCAAATGGCTGTGAAAGACAAACATATCCATGCTCTAGCACACAGTCTCTTGGTAAGATCAAAACGCAATCACACATTAATAATACAGGCTCCTCCAACTCTTAGCTGCATTATCTTCCATCTTCATAAACCTGTTTCTCCCATGACTAGTTCACAAATTACTCTCTCTTCCAACCTTTGCTTTCTCTTCAAACCAAAATCTTTCCATTCCAAAGTCCAATTTACATATCTTTTCCAAGCAGCTTTCAACCTCTCTCCTGATAACAGCTCAGGGAGATATCTTCACTAATGCTGATTGATCTTGCCTCTCAAATAATGAATGTTGCAGTATGTCAGATAGGCCTACATGCCTCTTGTGGTACTTGTTTGGGCCCATCCATCAGCAAGATGTTCTAATTATTGAGACTCTTTGCTAGCTGGATGGTTTGGTTTTTGTAATTATTGAAATCACTGGCTATCATTTGTGTACCAAAACTGGCTGCTAGAGAGATACTGGTTGCAGCTTGCCTACCCTTGTGCACATGTGTCTTATGAGGTAATCTTAACACTACGCCAAATTGAAAATTTACTGCTGAGTTTAGAAAATTGAGCAGACATAGAAACTTATGGAGAAGCTGGGACGGTTCAGAAAAATATGAAAAAATGCTGGTTGGGCCCTTTGGTGCATTCCAATCATCTGGCATATTTTTTTAAATTTTTACAACCACAATGCAAATAATGTCAGAAACCCAATCTTGGTCCAAAACTGGCAGGCAGAGAGACAGGCACTTTGCAACACCAACAAAATCATCAATTTTCCTCCAACACTTGTAGTGCCTTGAAATTTTGAATGCCACATTCAGGCTCTAAATCTTGGTTGCACAAAAAAGTTGTGTGTCTCCAAGAATGGGTTAGTTATATCAAGAGTT
>KZ149108.1:7240-19325 GCA_002157085.1 Melampsora occidentalis | reverse complement strand
GTGCCGAGGATATCGAAGTCGTTATTGGATAGAAGAGTAAATGTGCGAGTATGTAGTCATTCTTGAACTCGGATTCTAACATCGAATTGATACACTTCAAGAATCGCCCATCAGAAACAATCTGTACGCTGTGAGCTCGGGAAAATCTCCCAACCCTGCATGTTTCGATCGATATGTGCGACGTTCAGTGGCCACTGATGTTCGTGTTGAGACCGCTTTAGGATGAGCTAGAAAGACATGAAAAGACGAAAATTGTTGATTTGATGGTTGTAAATCTATTGACCAATCGATACCGAAGAGAATGGTTGATTCTTCTCAGCCCTCACAGTTAGCCATAAGTGAGATGTGTAGGTTATGGGATTAAGCAGGTAATCGCATTAATTCAATTGTGAACACCACATCAGTCTGTTCTTCAAGTTCTGAGATCTGGTTTAATCTGGCAGTGTCTCTTGTTCTTGTTCTTTGTTGCTCATCATGCTAAATATCGATTTTGCTTACCTCTCCTCATGAGTACGCTGTGCTGAGCTGTGCCGATCAGCGATGATCAGGTCAGTTTCTCTTGAGCCCCAGCTCGCTGAGGGCTGCTGAGGATACATATTTGTATCTCTAAATCACCTCAGCACTGGATCGTCGAGTGACATAAAGTAGCCTGCATGGATTGTCATTTCATCAGGACTACTACCAACCACCAATACCTCCTCCAAAGATAACATGATGATCGAGGATTTTGCAAGAAACCAATCAACATCTATCCCGCCTCCTATACCAACAGAACCAGACCATGTGGTACAAGAGATTTCAGCTCCATCTCGATCCCTTTCCTCAATCCCAGTCGAGCTCAAAGAGATGATTGTCTGGTGGGTTGATTATCTTTCGCAACGTAAGTTTTGTGACCATGAACATAGTGAGTGCTTCACAATCACAACAGTAATATCATTATCAATACTATCAACAATACTGATCCTACAATTCCTGACTCTTCCGAAGCCCAAGACTTGGCCAATGTCCGATCGCTTGCCTCAGTCGACCGTGTGTTTTATCAACTATGTTGTAGATACATTTTTGTGGTACGTATCTCTATGCCCAATCCTTCGATTGAATTTGAGTTTGATGTTCATGATTTTAATTTTTCTCAATCGTCCTTCCAGAGGTTTGACCTCATGAATCAGCCCGTCAAAAAATTGATCAACGCACTGCCAATTGTTCAAAAACATTCGGAGCACGCAAGGTCGCTTGTGTGGAGGCTCTCGCATGCGGAATTATATGATGAGAGTAAGCTGAGGAAGCCCATCGAGGAGCCAGAGACCTGGAACGAAGACACAAAGTCACAATGGGATTTAAAGACTCGATCCAAACTCTTACTCCAGATCTTACAGGCTTGTCCTCGAATCGAAGAACTTGATATCGATCTAGACCCTTTCGAATATATAACTGAGGATACTAGTCCAGACAAAGCATCTTTTATGTGGTCCTATGACCATAACATGATGAATAAGTTCATCGAGCCGATCTGTCAACTATCATCAATTGTCGAACTTAGACTCATATCACCTCGCGAACGACCTTATTTCAACGAAACTTTGGTAGCCAAGATCATCTCGAACCTCCGTCAACTTCAAAAGTTTTGGGCTAACAGGATCAGTGCAGTTGATCGAGATACCTTGACAGATCCAGACGCCTTTCAATCGCCCCTAGGGCTTCAACTGGCCTCTCTTCCTGATTTGACGTGGTTGTTTCTAGACTCAATAGATTGTCTCGATGACAGTTGGACTCAGCTTGCTTGGAAATGCGAACTGGAAGACCTGAGTTTCGCCAATTGTGTTGGAGTCACGATAGGCTTCTTGCAAGCCTTCACCAAGCTCTTTGCATCTTCGCTGACCGAACTCGGCTTTTACTCTTTAGACTTGAATGGTGGTGAAGACTGGTCCGATGATACAATCTCAGATGCTCTCTTAGGTGGAGAACTTACATTTGAATTGCCTAACCTCGAGATCTTGCGAGACACGCGCTCTCTTCCAATGGGGCTCTTGGAAGCCTTTGAAGCTTCAAAGAATATAACCGAACTCGACTTAGTTGAAACTCCTATGTTACATAAATCTGACATAGCGGCATTGCTCCAGACTGAGATGTGGCCTAATCTAGAAGAGCTCAGTGTATGGCATTCAGAAGCTTTCGAATCTGAGTCTGATATAGATGAATTAATGCAGCTGGCTGAAGGGTACGGAATCGAGGCGCGTCTCAGGAGGATTCCTCTTCAATCGTAGTAAACTTGATGATCGCAGCGAAGTTTTTTCTCGTCATGGTTGTACCAGCGAAGTCAAGGACTGAGATCCTGATGAGGAAAATGGTGAGAGTATCAACGAGGAGAAGGATCTTGGTGCAAAAAACGATGAGGCTTATGGTGACACTCGAACAGATTCGTGGTCGTCATGTGGACTCGTGATTTTAATCACAAGTAGAGATTGAAGTTTTATAGACTACGAAAGGCGAGAATTAAGCTGGTTCCTATGTATATATCCCACTCAAAGACAGTGTAATCAAGTCACACTTTGCTGCTCACTTGATAGATTTCTTTGATATTTGTATAAATACGAAGATCAAGGCACTTGCTACTCAGTTTCCTTGTAATCTACTGTTGGACTTGCTGATTAGTCTCCGAGAATATCTAGGATAATGTGTGCATTACTTCACTGACAACCACCTCTACGGCAGGTTGAAAAGTGCAGCTAAAATCGTGCAAAGTTTGTGGTTTGTCTCGTGCTAAGTTATGAGTAGATTTCATTGTCCAATTCAAAATAAAAATCTATAATATTTGAGACTACTAGTAGCCTAAATAGTGATAAGGGAGAGAAGAATAAGAAACAAGTGTTCATTGGACACTAAGCAATGCGAGTAATCAGACTGAGCAGGAAAGATCTGACAAAGGTTTGGATGAGTGAGAGATAAAGAAAGCGAAGGTGCGTCATGAGGTTAGGGCTTATAGGAATAACATCAGAAGGTAGTGTTGAGTGATGATAGAAAATAATTGATTATACTACGAATTGAAAGTGGGTAGAGGTATTGGTGAAGTGAGATGAGAAACAAAAAAAATTACATGACGATCGTGGGCTCGGTGATTGAGGCCGATATTGACTTGTGTGGTAATACTAATGAAAGGATGTCGGGAATCAGCAAATGGACCGGAGAAATCGATCTGAGGGAAGAAGAGCCTGACCTGAAGCCCCATTGACGAGCAATTCATCCTTAATGGTTACATCATCACCTAAGATGGTGGTGTTGTCACATCGGACCCATCGACCAACCGTTGAGTTCCATCCGATGCTGGAAAAAACAAACATGGATAAGTCTCATGAAGCAAGTTCCTACAGTTGACAAGGAGCCTACGTACATTGAGTTCTTGACCCATGAGTGGTCCTTGACCCGCGATCCTTCCATAAGCACACATCGCTGAAGTCTTACACCTTTACCAACCACACACTTTGGTCCGATCACTACATTGGGTCCAATCATAGCCGTAGGATCAATGACGGCAGTCGGGTGAACGAGTACATTACCAGCCACTACGTATTTATTCTGTTGGTGATCTGCGATTTGTGGTTCGCCCATGGCGGTGAGATGAGTAAGATATAGACATGTTCCAGAGAGAAAGTCCTTAGGTTGACCGATGTCCATCCAGAAACCTTCAAGGTCCATACAATGTAGCTGAGAATCTCGAACCATAGCAGGAAAAGTCTCCTTTTCGATTGAGGTGGGTTTGACTTCGATACGTTCTAAGACTTTAGGACTGAAGATATAGATACCAGCGTTGATTCGGTTACCGACAAACTCGACGGGTTTTTCAACAAATCGATCGATTTGAGTTGTGTTTGGTACCTGAACTACTACACCGTATTTTGATGGTTCATCAACTTTGGTGACCATAATAGTACCTTCCTTTCCATGAGCTTGATGGAAGGAAGCAAGCTGTTTAAGAGGGTATGAACAAGTAACATCTGAGTTGAGTACGAAGAATGGCGAATCATCTTTTCCAAGGATGTCTCTTGCAAGAGCAAGCGGACCAGCTGAGGAAAATGATCAAAAGTGAATTTTTGTTAGCTGACAGTTCGTATGCAAATGCTCATCGACAGGAAATCAAACATACCAGTGTCTAATGGCTCAGTTTCAACACTAAAAGTTATTCGAATTCCATATTTCTCTTCTGTGTCTTTCAAAACAGCTACCATCACCTCAGGACGATAATTGACAGCCAAAACAATTTCATCTACACCAGCCTAAGAATTCATCAAAAGCAGAACCAAGGATCAGAAAGACAATATTGTCAGATGATGTAATAAATGAAAATGAGACTTACGGCCACTAGGGCTTCGATCTGATGAACGATCATAGGTTTGTTGCAAAACTCAACCAATGGTTTTGGTAAAGTCAAAGTCAAAGGACGAAGTCTAGTACCGAATCCACCAACAAGGATTATAGCCTTCATCTTTGGTTATAATTAGCTGTTGCGATTGATTGAAGTAAGATAAGAAATAAGGTTATCTATAAAAAGTCAATGGTTAATGAAGGTTGCTTTTGAATGGATTGAGACTCTGAAGGATGATGAAAGAGGTTCAAGGAAGTGTAATGAGTGGAATGATAGCTGAGTATTTATGTCCTTTGCGTGAATGAAGAGAAGGGATTAAGCAAAGTGAATATGAAGACACGTTTGTGTATTGAGTGGGTTCAGGGCTGTGTAACTTCAAGGGTGTATCGGGTGTTTAAACTTTATTCCCAGAGAATGAAGTTAACAAAGTCCCACGCTCGCCTCTACTCGCTCGCGAGCGTGGGACTTTGTTAAGCTTCAGAGAAATCAGATCTATGTAATCAGATTGGAAATTTGCAAAAGTTTAAATAAAAAGCATCCATCAAATGAATGTGAAAATTGCCGAGTACATACAAATGTGATAGCATCATTGTACATAGATAGATAGGCACAACGATAAATGAAGACTTGCATGTACACTCATCAAGAATGTAAGATGACGTGGATCATAAGAAAAGAAAGACCTGCAAGTCATGATGAATTTCTTCGTGTGTACACATTATGGTGTCATCGGTGATCATTAAAATCACTTGTCAATGTAGAAGATACAAGCTTCCCTTTGAAGAGTTTATTTTATCAAATCTCACCGCTTTTCTCGGTACAAGATATCTTTCAAGAGTTTTGATCTACCCTCACGCTTGGATATCACGACAAAAGGGGAATTTAATCGGTTGCCTGGTAAAGCTTGATCCACTCGACTGTCGAAGGTATGTGTTACCAGCACACAAGCAGAAATATTTGCACATAAGCTATGGGCAGCATTTCAGCGTGCTACGTTGATTGGTTTCTCGCTTGATTCCAACACTTGAACGATTGCAGTCTGCAGACTGTCTTTTGCAAAAAGTCGCCGCGCGGTAGGATATCAAGAAGTACACGACATCATCTTCCAATCCGGACGACGTGCATGCAAAGTATGTCGCCGATCAGCCCAGTTTGATAGTCGAAAGAGTTTGACAAGGAGGTACAAGATAACTCACCAATCCGAGCATCATGTTGTCACTCACGCATCTTGTGAATCTCTTTCCTTTGTGAATTTATCATTCTGATTTGATTATTGAATTTGAGCCATTTAAGTATCAGGTTGCAAATCACTTGATAGATTTAATTGACATGTAGGCTCATCAGTGATTTTTTTTGGTCAGTATCATGTGGATTATGCGACGTCTTAGAAACATTCATGATTTCATTTTAGGAGCGCTTTGTTATCGTCAAGCTTATCAAAAAATAGTCTTTGCCATCCGAATCTTGGGATTGAGCTTTATAGATCCTTGATACTCGCTATAGGTGATTCGATCAATGATAGTTAGGGAAACTCGGTCATCAAAACAATCATCAAAGATATCCATTGCCGGGGTTACCCAAATGATAATATATGGTGGCCACTCGGTTGCTCCTGAGTGCTCGGCTTCAACTTAAGATTTGGAATGAGAGTCCAGGTCGGTTGGATAATACCTTCCTGACACATAAATGTTTGTGATGAGATTGTTGAGATAGGTTTACCTACAACATTACCCTGCAGCTATAATGACGTAGATCAAGATAAGAAAACCAAATAAAGGAGGCGAAAGAACCGATTTCAAACCTGGGATCTCGAACTTCTTTGTGCCTTTTGCCGATCAATTTTCTGGATCTTTGAGTCAATCTGATGTACGGTTGCATTCTTTCGGACTTAACATCTGACTCTCAAGAAACAGATAGTCAGGCCGTGTACATGATGATATAGAAAATTGAGAACTCCTTTTGGGATGCACTAGTGTGAGGTTCAGCTTTGATCTTCCCGATCATAGCCTTCAGATGCAGTATTTACAAAAGAAGCCCATGACAATCAGAATTCAGTCTTACTGAGAAGATGAGTAGTGAAGAAGGATAAAGATTGGACTCAGAGGGATGTCCTTCTATAAACCTCACAAGACGAAATGGGATTGGACTTCTCCCATACAAAACCTCAATGAAGACTCAAAAGTATCACTGACCTTTACTGACTACATTTATCACTGGAAGTAAGTTTTTGTGGCTCTGAGTGATAACTCACTACACACTCATCCATCAGTACTGGCCAAATATTCCTCGCAATATATCAAGCTATCATTTATCATTGTGGGGTATCTGACTGAGTTACTTGATATTTACATACCCAGCTTAGAATCTAACATGGTGACTGATTTGTATCAGATAAAAATGGGGCCTTGCAGGTCGAATCTATATCCTAGATAATGGGGATTCAAAATTGACATCTTGAATTGATTCCATAGTGTTTTTTCTGATTATGGCGGACTTGGAGAAGTTTAGGGACCGGCTACAATTTGTACAATCAACCCGAGTTTCCTGGGTTGATTGCCGCAGATTGCGACTGTCAAAAGTTTAAGGATAGTATTTTTAGGCGAGCTCTGTGAGGATTTCACGAATGATGTGCTTGCGCTGAGTGGTGTTGTCCGGTGCTGTCACGGTGTACAATGTGCCCCATTTCTTTTTCTATTTTTGTGTCGAAGTTGGGACCCTTATCACATCTCAACACATTTCCGAATGATTTGCTCCCAAAAAGCAAGCATAGACGCAGGCGCCAGACTCATCATGTGTGGGAAGTTGAATTCCGCAAGATGAGGAATTCGGACCACTCTAAAGTTGATCTCGTAAACGCAAGAAAACGCTTGGCTGTACTTCAAAGATTCACTTGTTAAGGAACTTGGTTGATTTTATATCAAGAGGAACATATGCCTCAGAAAACCCAGGATTTGGGTATGCTGAGTCTCCGTTGGAACTTGGAAGGAGTTGAAGATTGAGCGTTGCCAATGAGATACGTTGCTGTACTCAGTGGGAAAATGTCACACATACTTCCCAGCATGTCACTTACACGGCTTCCCAATGTCATTGGGTGTTCAGTAAGTGTTGAGTGAGTGTTACTAGTTTAGTGACAGAGATCCGTTGACCCCCCTAGTATGTAAACCAGCTTCAATTGCTGTTGACTGTTGCCACCACTCATACTGCATTCACCCCAACTCAACCCCTCATTCAACACCCCTTCAACCAACACTATCCCAATCACCTATTCAACACATTCAACATGGCCTTGCGAAAGCTACAGGTTAGTGATCTTCATTTCCTGATCACTTGAATATCTTCAACCACTCACAAATCATTCATGCTGATTCGCTTCTTCTCAATCATTGCCAGGCCGATATCGATCGCGTGCTCAAGCTGGTTCAGCAAGGTGTCACTAGCTTTGAAGAGACCTTTGACAAGATGACACATGCCACTAACCAAACTTCTAAAGACAAGGCGGAAGCCGACCTCAAGACTTCTATCAAGAAGCTTCAGCGACAGAGAGACCAGATAAAGACCTGGCTTCAGAGTAACGACATCAAAGACAAGTCGTCTCTTATGGATCATCGTAAGCTGATAGAAACTGTAAGTAATTACCATGTTTAGATAGCTAGTGCATCCCACAGATTATCCTCGTGATATCTTGATTGTTCGATTGGTCAAACTGTAGACCCATCTGCTTTATGTCGACCCGCATGGTCCTTATCCGATTATGCCTTCATTCATATCTTGATAAAATCGCTTCTGACATCAATCACCCTTTGCAGCAAATGGAACGTTTCAAAGCTTGCGAAAAAGAGATGAAGACAAAAGCTTTCAGTAAGGAAGGTCTCAGCGCCCAGCAGAAACTGGATCCAAAAGAGGTGGCCAAGATGGAAATGAGCCATTGGGTCTCAACAGTTGAGCTTCAACACCTCACTCGCTCTTATTTATACCTTTGTCTGATTCCTCAACCTGGATGCATTTCCTACAGATGGTCGATGAGCTAGGCCAACAGATCGAGCGGACAGAAGCTGAGGTCGAGCTGCTACGAAGTCAGACGAAGAAGAAGAAGGCAACTGGCACTGACGGCCGGGGGCCTGAATTGGAAGCTCTCAATGACCGTCGGCGATGGCACATCGGCAAGCTGGAATTGATCATGCGACTTTTGGAAAATGGTCAGATCTCACCCGAACGAGTAGGCGAAGTCAAGGATGACATTCAATACTATGTTGAATCCAATACTGTATGTTTTATTCCAATTTAGCTGATTCCTTCTCCATCAGCCCCTTTTTCTGCTTCTCATCACCACAGCTAGGCGACTCACATCCCGCCACTTGATCACAGGAAGAAGACTTCACCGAGGATGACGATCTTTATGAGTCTCTTAATTTGCAAGAAGAAGAGGAGCAGTTCGGCATGCATGATGATCTACAATCTTCACATGACACAAGTTCAATAATCGAGGACGGAACTTCGACAACAGTCAAGCTTGATCTCACAGGGGCAAATCGCAGGCCAAGCGGTAAAGGGCATGCAGACGATTCCGGGGAAAAGAGTCCCAGCAAAGAGAAAATGCCTCTCGCTACCGGTCAGCTACTTCGGGGACCTACTGTCAGAAAGTCCACGCTTGAATCTGGTACGGTTAGGCCCACAATTCTCCCTGGTCGGACAGGTGTTGTTACAGGAATGGTTGTGTCTTCAGCAACCGCCCCGCGAGCTACACCAGCTGCCCTTCCGTCTTTGCGCTACGCCAGTGCAGCAGCAGCAGCAGCGGCGTCTCCCGCTGCCAATGGTGGACCCCCACCAAGTATCAAAAGTCCCGGATCTGTTCCCAATACTCCACTTCGCTCTGATTCGATATCAGCTGGTGCACCTCTCAATTCTGCCAATGCAACCAACGGGCTCTTTTCTACATCACCGAAAAAGCAATCCTCGCAGCTTCCTCAGAGACCTTTTGCGTCAGTGGCTTCACCCGAAGCACAGAAGTCACTGCCGCTTATGTCTTCTCAAGAAGCCAGCGCACAATCCATCCCATCGGATTCTGATCACTCTCCGGATATTCAAGATTCCAACTCGAACTCACAGATATCCAATGCTGGAATCAGCAGCACCTCGATAGTGTTAAACCCGTCTGGACATTCAACTCAGTCTGCTCAGTCAACCCAATCGGTCGGGGGTGTCGCTTCCACCCAAGAAGTTGGACGTTCCCCTAGTCCATCTAGCTCGTCTGTTTCGGCTGGATCGCAACCACTTCAGCCTGACGGAACTCGGCCTGATGGGCCATCTGAATCTGTCGATGCAAGTTCCCCAGCCGCTAACTCACCGCCCGCGCGTGTTCCATTGGCTGAAGTCGACCCGACATCATCTGCTTTCCTGGACAACCTTACGCAACAGCTCACAGATGGTACAAACCGTCACTCTCACGCCTCCCATCTGCCTGGTAAGACTGGCTCTTCAGATTCATCTCTACGTAGCAGTGGGGGAGGAGCCACAAACCGCGGCGAAAACTCGGATCAACAGCAACATCGACACATGACTTCCGATCACAAACATGTTTCATCATTGGCAGATCTGGTTGAGACCTTCGAAAGCTTGAAAGCTCATGAGCCGAGCATGATGGAAATGCATTCCATCTTGGACTCGGGTCTTTCCAGCATTCCACAAATTGAAGATGCTGAGAAACCAAGTTATTATGCTCCCCGTAACCCATATCCAACAAGCTCACATTATCCCCAGCAACCAATGGCTTTCGAAAAACGACCTGCGATCTGGGGCGAAATCGAAGTGGAGGTATTGTTTTACCTTTTCTACTATCATCAAGGAGGTTATCTACAGTAAATTTTTTCTTATTTGACATCTCTTATCTTGGAGTCAGCAAGAAACTAACATGACGTCAATTACCCCAAAGGTACTTGGCTGCCAAAGAGCTCAAAAAGCGTGCGTGGAGATTTCACAAGTACTATCTCACTTGGTTTCAGCGGGCCAAGAACCCAGAAGAGATGGCAGATGATTACGAGAAGGGATCATATACATATTTTGACTGGGGTGAGAGTTTCTCATCTACTACATCTCTATTTTTCCTCCTCTTACCCTGATCAAGTTTGCTGACGTGCAGAATGTTACAACATTCTAGAGGCTGACTGGCTGATGAGGACAAAAACGCCCTTTCAATTTGATTACAAGGTCAGTCATCGACGTTTTTTTGTCAATCTAAAGATGCTAATGTGATGGACTTTGAATCTTCAGCACCTGGAAGATTCACTCTGAAATGATCGACAGGGTGAGAGAGACTCTTAGTGTTTTTCGTTTACTGATTCTTTCATTGATGTATTAGTCATACTTGATTTCACATTGGAAGTTTATGTTCTTTTGTGATTTGACTCTTTGAGGTCCAGATTTTTTCAGGGAGGGATGATGAAATGCAATATACTCCCATCTCTGACTAGGCATTTTTGTCATCAGTGACCTTCAAAATCTATCACACATTTGACATATGACGGTTCTGTCAAGCCTCGAGTTGAGTTGAAGCATTGAATTGATACCATGACTAGATCGTGGTCGGCGCGCCGCTTCCTATTGATTCTAAGAGTGCCCCAGCCAACCCTGAGCTCTCTCTCTTGACATACATTTGAGAAATGAGCCCTATCCTGACTTGAGATACAATTGTGGCTTACAAATCAAATCAAAATGAACACTTTCCTGCAAACTCATTATTGATTTTCAGGCTGTGACTGAAAATCTCATTACTCTTTGCAATCCCTTCACAGCTCACATCATTCAAATTCTAGGGTCTTCCCGAACTCAACTAAGACTTGGTGTGATGATATGGATTTTTTGCACCACTGGACATGTCTTCTACACACATGTTTAATTGGTTCTTAATTGGTTTAGACTTGCATGCACTGATGATGCTAAAAATTGCTAGAAGGTATGCATAAAGTTAAACTGGTATCAAACAATCTAGAAAAGCTCTTTTCGCTACGAATAAAAAGGTATATATAGCTCCAATCGCAAAATCCTCGAACATACAAAATCATTAGTTTTTTGAAATTTGCATCGAGACCACAGGCACCAAATAGAAAGTCAGTCGGCGGTAAATAGCAAGAGCTCATTCTCCTTATTTTGAATTTCTATTACAGAATGAAATTAATAAATGTGAAATGAAACAGATCACTGTGACTTTGAAGAAATTTGAAAGATTGGAAGATAAAAATTCATATGAGTTCACAGTCCACTAGTAATCCCATCCGCTCCTGTGATTCCGTTACTCGAATCCTTCACTCGAGCACTTGGGTACTTCAATGGTTTGACTTTTTTCATCTGTAAGGAGTACACATGTAGGCAGGAGTTATGTGTTTTAAATTATGGCATTAGATAGTTGGGGTTATACCTTTCTCTTCCAAGCCCGGTTTCGGAAAGTCCTCACTCCTCTGAGAGCCTTTCGTTGGACTTTCCGGAACCAGGTGAGTTTAAGCCTTTTATTGTTTCTTATGTTTTATTTTCCTATTTGTAGCGTTACTGACTCCTCTGAGAGCCTTTCGTTGGACTTTCCGGAACCAGTTCGTAATATATACTGTAAGGGATTCTCAGAATCCCTGATCAAGAAACAAACAAAACAAAAGCTCAGTCTAGATATCTGTATAGGCAAACGCTGAAGATATTGTATGGATGAGATGTTGTGAGAGTTTGTACGAAGAAAACTTG
>KZ149107.1:1714-12837 GCA_002157085.1 Melampsora occidentalis | reverse complement strand
GCTCGTAGATAAAAAATGGGAATTGGCGGTGAGGAAAAGGGTTGGCTTTGGTTGATGGGTAAAGCGAGGCGCCGCAAAAAAAGGTGTTGACGGCGAGGAGTGGAATGTATAATAATGTCATTGATTTCAGATGGCTTTCAAGGTAGATTTGAAGAGGAAGGTACGCATCAATTGGACAAAATTTGATAAAAGCGTCTGGCGGCTATATAAGGCAAGAGGAGTATTGGATTGCAATCGAAGTCAGGGTCTCAATCCAGGCACACACGGAATGTTTGTACAACAGGCACAGAAAGATCAATCGGCAAGGTACTTACCATATTCTCATGACGGGAAGTCGCGCGCAGTGGATTGCATAAGTACATGTTTAAACAGTATTCAACGTAGCAGCCGGGCTAGTAGTATACACAGGCATGGCATGGAGAAGTGTATAGTTATTTACATTGGGAGGAGCGGACTGGGAGAAATGTAGAATACTCATGATGTAATTGGGGTATCAACAAAAAAGAGAGAGGAATGACTGTCAATTGTGGCGGGCGCGCTTGCCTGTAGCGAGTGGGCTAATGAAAGTCATGTCGTAGGATAGTAAATCNGAGCCATCGTGAGAGCTCGAAGTGGCAGTCGTCGATGCCGAGCTGCGTAGCATGAAGGATGTGAGCTTAGGAAATGTCAAACATGATATAATGCGACGACGTTACCAAGGTAGAGGAACTCGGGCGCCTGATGGCAATCCGGCAGTCTTGCGTGCAGAGGTAATCGTGGTAGGAACGTGTCCGCTGCAGACACTTATGTTGATGACCTAATTGAAAGACGTTAGCTAGTGATCAAGGGGTAACTTTGAACGTGCATACCTCTGCTTGCCACATTGAGTTGGTTTCATCATAATCCTTGATAACACTATGGAAAAGGACCTCCGCGCCGATTTGGCAGAGTTCGTGAGGCTGGCAATCTTGAATACTCGGCTTGACAATGTGTTTCGTACACACTGTTACTGGATTAAGGCCCTGTGTTACGGTATGAATCAGCATTGGCGGAAATTGACGTAAATGGTTTGGCTAACAATTGGGTCCCGGTCTACGGACTTCAACGTGATAATGATTGTTATGGTATCTGGGTCCAAGGGATCGCTATGGATTTCTCTGTCGAAAACACTCCCCAAGGCGGTCATCGTAGTTCGGTCGACAAAGGTATTGAGGAGGGTAGGGGAGGCTTTTGCCGGGACACCAAAGGCAATCATGTGCGTAGGGTCAAAGTGCAGGTGGTCGTGTTTTGGTGTGTTAGATGCTATCAAGCGGCATGTCATGGAGTAGACACCGTTGGCTCGAATCGCTGCGGGCGCGTTTGTTTTGAAGGCGAGAAGAATTGGGTTGGCATATCCGTCATCGCCGTTGATGCCACCAGTGGCGATGGATGTGTGGTGGAGGGTAAAACCTTTGTCGTTCGAGTGCGTGCATGGTAACTAATTGGAGCGAAGACAGATGTGTGAGTATATGAACGCTTGTACGCTCGGGAGTGTGTTGTAATGACTTACTTCAGGTCCTGCCTGGCCAGTAAAATGAACATATAGAGGATGCGAAAGGGGGACTCGAATCATGTTGTAATCAGAGAAGTGCATATTGCTTCGCAGAGTAGTAGTGAGTTAGGTGGTAATGTGGTTGTGGGAAAAGTGGGTGAGCAGTATGATTTGGGTGTCTTGTGGGATGAGATTATATATTGGAAGGCCGTAGAGTTTGTGCAATGGCGGCTCTGCCAAAGTAAGTAAGACGATACTGGTGTGGGCATTGCTGGTTAAACACTCGATTGGGCGCATCCAGGACGAACTGGTCGTGGCTGGTCATGTTTGACAACGAAGGTGTGAGAGTAGCTTTGTGTGGCTAGCTGGTTGGGTGAATGAGCTGGGCAGGCGAGTCCGGAGTGGTGGGTCATTGGTGATGAGCTGTAAGAGGGCTTAGTGTCTATAACAATAAGGGGAAACGGGATGGCGAGCACGGAAAAGTCAACCTTGGAGACGGCGTGGAAGTTCGAGTGGATTGGCTGTTCGGCTCCAGAGAGATTAGATCAAAGTCCAACAGATGAACCTACAATAATCGTGCAGTTTTGTTGATGGATAATGATTGAGGCAATGGTGCGTTGCTATATCTTCTGGACGTGAGCAATACGTAATGCTAACACGCAGCGCGCGTTGCCTGGTAGCTTGCATCAGGCTTTGACTGGGTATGTGAGGTGTTGAATTGGGCTCTTTGTCAAGGCGAGGGGTCATTGTGCTTTTAGTCATTGATCATAGTGGGTCAAACCATGTGGTAGTGTATACAGAGATATTTGTACAGCGATATAGATGTAGTGCGTTATGATTACAATTAGATACAGACATTGGCAAAGATGATGTACATAGGTAAGAGATAATGAAATGAAAAAGAGTGTAGCCACGCAGATCATACGGGGTTTAGTATGTAACTGGCGAGTAGTAAACATGAACGTCGACACGAGAACAGAAACAATGTGGTAGAAATACGGCCATCGGAGTGGCGAACGCGATCAATTCTTTTGGCACTTGTTGGCTGTTGGAGCAGCAAATCGGGCGTCTGGAGGTGCACGTGCGAGAGCACGGGAGGTGGTGCCGATGGCAGGCGATGCAGTATCTTCAGTGAACGCTATTATGTCAGAGAGCCTAGAAGGAGGGTGATTAGTAATCGTATGTTTGATGAAACATGGGGTGATTTGGCTTACGATGTATCACATTCAGATGATTGCGGCTCGTGTGACGTACTGGCGGTTGGAGAGGAGCTCAGGGGGGTAGAGTGGCTGACCCTGTAGTATATAACTTTAGCAATTGACATGTTGAGATAATAGGGAAAGGCCATACCTTGGTAATCTAACTCGGCCACCACGAGTGGTGCGGGACTGCGCGGTGCCAGCACCGGGGTTAGACGCATTGATGTTTTCGGGACCTGTGCATACGGAGATCGACATGATCTAAAAATCGGATAAGTCAGTGGGGAACAGTGGGGTGAGGATAGATATGGGGATTCACATCGACTTGGAGAATGTGGCGAGTCATATCGCGGCCGGTTATGAATCCATTTATGGTAACCTCGCGGCCACGTTGGAAGAGATTTTGAGTTTTGATGAGGTTGCGGACCGGACGACACCAGTATTCAATGTTGAATTCAACATTGCCGCCACCCTGCGTAAATTTAATCATTGTTAGTGATTTGGTATCGCAGTAAGTGTTGATTAGTTGCTTGCCATGGGGTCCCAATCGGTGTGTCTTATAACGGAGACTATGGTGGGCTTGCCGCCATGAACGGATTCCTGCTCAATTCGCTTTTCCATTATAACCCCAGTGGAGCAGATTGCGGTATTATCAATGAGATTTCCGGGGAACGTCTCGGCGTTGCCCACATGTACATGATGGCTCATCTCATGGATGAAGAAGGGTGGGCGGGGCGCATTGGGAGCGATGATCTTGCACTTCAACCCGTACATTTCGCCAACGGAAAGTCCAACGCCAATGCCAGAGAAGGAGGAGATCAAGATCGGATGCTCAGCAGCCGGGTCATTTCCAATGCCGCTGCAATTGATACCAGACTCAACGGTTCGGAAGCCGGATTGCGCAGTAAGGGTGTTCGCGTGCTGACAGAATGGGTAATTAGCTGACATGGCAATTGATGTGGGGATGTAGCACGAAGCGACATACCTCGCCGGTGAT
This sequence comes from Melampsora occidentalis, assembly GCA_002157085.1. Classification (NCBI taxonomy): domain Eukaryota; kingdom Fungi; phylum Basidiomycota; class Pucciniomycetes; order Pucciniales; family Melampsoraceae; genus Melampsora; species Melampsora occidentalis. The sequence goes on along the minus strand of KZ149107.1, from coordinate 9,131 downwards.
TTCGAAGGTGCCGGACGCATAGGCTGGGTGGGAACGACGTGAAGCGTTAGACATTGGAAGCAGGGTAGTTGGGATGGAGGAGTTGAAGAGTGGGTAGTGGCAGTGGGAGAGTTCAGATAGACGTGAATGTGAGTGGCAATAAATTTGTTAGAGTTGTCACCGGTATTTAGGGGTCTTTATAGTTTTCATTGCTGGGGGTTCAGGAAGAGGGGTGGAATGGTTAGCAGAAAGGGCGCATCGAATAAATTTCGACCTGGGTAGGCCGGTTGGGTGTGAAGGGTATTAGATCCTGGTGTGGTTGAAAAATTAGAAACTAAAGAGCTGGTTCGAATGAGTGTAGGCTCTGTGACGTTAAGAACCGGGCCAGTCTAGTAGCTGTGTGTGTAAATGAAGAGAGTTGCAGCTGAGGGTTGATGTGAGATGGCAGTGTCGGCGGAATACTCAGGGGGTCATTGCGATTTATAGGCATCATATTAAAATGGGGGATGGGTGGCAAGGGCTGGGAGGTGTTGAGTTGCGCGGGTGTGCGTGCAGGCCATAAGGCACGGTGTGGTAATGTATCATGATCAGACGGTACGGCACGTCGTGCGAGCACAGAGATTCATTGACGCAACCGTTGGCGTGGCGCATAGTGAAGGGCAAGGCGGCGTAAACAGTGCGGCGGAGTGGTAATAATGTAGTTTAATATGAGAGCGTAGACGACAAAGAGACGGAGGCCAAGAGTCAGACGCCAGCCGAGGCTTTTTTTTTGGACGAAGGACCTTTTCCGTTATTATTAGAGTAGATTATGCATGCGACTGATGACAATTTCGCTGCCTTACCTAGCGGTGCGGAGCACCAAAGCAACTGTGTATAATCACATTGAGCAGGTATACATACATTCATTCTATCGTGCTGCTCTGTTACGCCTTGCATATAAGATAGCCTTCAACACGGAATATATTCTGCATTGGAATGATAGCTCTTTATTGTTTCCTTTATGGCTTCCTTGGATCCTTTACAGGATCAATGCTTTTGTATCATCTATTCGCCATAATTTCTTTTCTCGTAGTTATGATTGTGATTTCTTCAAAAAAAACTCTTCTATCATCACGTCTTCTTGTGTTACCCAGGCTTCCGTTTGATCTGCTAAACACCAAGTTGACCATCGTGTTTCGGCATCAATTGAGTATCGATCATGAGCAGGGTCGAGCAAGGAGAAAGCTCAGAGCATATCCCAAGCCCAGCGAGAGAAAGAAGGTACTGCTGCTTAGTGGTGCAAACTGGTACAAATACTATCCCGGACAAGGACGTGATTCGTGAAGTTTGATTGATGTCCGAGCCTCCGAGGTCTGTGTTTGAGCTGGGTATTACCCGAATGTGTAATACGTATTATCCGAGTAATTGATGACGACAGTGACCTTCAGGCTTCAACAGCTTTCAACTGGTTTTGTGCCCAACTCCGAACTCCACTCCCATCTTGAAACCAAGCCTTCATAGCCATTTCAACGTCTTCATATATTCCCTCGAAACTCTCACTCAGATTTTGCTTTGTCCTCAGCACCCACACAAGATCCAATCAACATTGGCGCTGTCACCTCCTTTACAATGATCGGTAACCTGGCGCTGTTCATCGCCATCGGGTTTTCATTCGTAAAGTGCTTCAGGGAATCAAATAACATTACTTCTTATACTCTCAAAGAGGGTCCGTTAGATACTGAGTGGACTAAACAGGTTGGCTTGAGCCCATGGCCTCAATACCCTCGTCCTCAGTTGAAGCGAAAAGCTTGGTTAAACTTGAACGGAATTTGGGAATTCAAAGTTGCAAAAAGCTCATTCGATTTAGATTCCCCTCCGTTTGGAGGAGTTGGATTTGATCGCCAGATTTTAGTCCCATTTTGTGTGGAGAGCGCTTTGAGTGGAATAATGGAACGGCATACACATATGTGGTATCGAAAGAGCTTTAAGATTCCAGTCGATTGGAAGGGTAGGAGCATTTTGAACTTCGGGGCAGTTGACTATGAGGGTTGGTGGATCATCTTGCCTTTGTCACCATAATGAATCCGATGTTGATGGTACTTGCGAGACCCTTCGCCAGCCACTGTTTTTATCAACGGGCAACAAGTTTCTTTCCATCGGGGTGGTTACTCAAAGTTCTCGATCGATGTGAGCAAGCATCTCAAGCCTCCCGGGGAGAAAAATGAGCTCCTTGTGTTTGTTTATGATCCAACGGACACCGGTGGTGTGAGACCCGGTATGCATTTCACAGCAATGGCATCACGTCTTCATATCACTGATTATATTCTCGATCTCGTATAGTTGGAAAACAAGCGGAAAACCCGAGTCACATCTTTTATACTGCAACTTCGGGAATTTGGCAAACAGTCTTTCTGGAGCCAGTTCCTGATGTCTATGTTGACAAGCTTGATATCGATGCCGATATGCATGGCCTTGGTGAGCGATAGCCGAACTTCGCCACACTCATCTCTGGCTCCTTCACTATCATACTCAACTTGTTGTTCAAAAATATTTCCTCCAATCGAAACAACGACCACGTTGATCAGTTACCATCCAGGTCCGAGCCTCCGATCAGCAAAGTAACGTACCCGTTACAGTGACGGTTCACTCGCACCAAGCATCTCCAAGCCAAGTAGCCACTCCACTGTCTCTACCTTTAACAGCCACAGGCACTTCCAATAAATCATTCCGGTTCCAATTGGATTCTCCTAAGCTTTGGTCCCCTACGACCCCAAATTTGTACTACTTCACGGTTCAACTTGAAACAGATACTGTAGAAAGTTATCTTGGACTTAGGACTATTGAGAAAAAGGCAGATAAGCAAGGCGTTGTGAGACCATTCCTCAACGGAGAATTTGTTTTTCAGTTTGGAACACTTGATCAAGGCTACTGGCCAGATGGTACTATAATCTGACCCACTCTCATCTTAAATCTTTTGATTTCATGAATCATTGTATAGTCAATCAATTTCCTAATGAACTTATCTTCACCCATTCTAGGTATATATACTCCACCTACGCGTGAAGCTATGGAATTTGACCTCAAACTACTCAAAGACCTGGGCTTCAATATGTTACGAAAGCACGTAAAAGTAGAATCAGACTTGTATTACTATGCATGCGATCAACTGGGCTTATTGGTCTGGCAGGTGAGATTCAGCATCCCATGTAGATTCTTTGCTTGTTTCTTGATGTTCAACAATATGTCGACCTTTCATTCACAGGACATGCCATCTCTCAACCTAAACCCATCTCCTTCGATTGAGCAAAGTGTTGAGTTTGAACGCCAACTGTATAGAATGGTTTCCGATCTCAAAAATATTCCTTGCATAATCACTTGGATCATCTTGAAGTAAGGAAAGCCATTTTTCATCCGATATTAGTTTGGTTGAATTGAAACTTTTGTTTATTCTCTTCCAAAGTGAGGGATGGGGTCAAACATCTCAGTCACCTGAAATAGAACTTACTGAGAAAGTGAGAGCTATAGACTCAACTCGATTAATCATGTCTGTCTCGGGTTGGAGAGGTGAGCGATTCTTATCAATTGGATATTTGATAACAAGAACTCAATTCTCATTCAAAGATTCGTGGTAATTGTATCTCTTACAGATCATGGTGCTGGAGACTTTTCTGATAATCATCATTATGGTAATTATCAATGCACTCTTTGCTCATATCATCAGCCTTTGTGTGGTTAACACTCTTAATCCAATCAAATACCCTCTTTATCATCTCAGCTTCACCACAATGCGGATCTCCCTTCTATTCATTAGATTCTTCACCCTATGATCCAAAGCGTATTGGATCCCAGGGAGAGTTTGGTGGAATTGGGCATATCCCATCACTCGACAACTCGTGGAAAGTTGAGGGGTCATTGAATGACATGTACCATACATACGAAATTACTACTTCAATTTCTGCTTGGAATTATCGTGTTTTGAATGTGATCAAGGAGCTCAAAGACCAATTTGAACGTTTCAGCTGTAGTGCCGGAGTTTATACAGTGAGTAGATCTTTGAACTACTGGGTTTAGTCATTATTATCTTGTTTTACCCTTTACTCAGTAAAATTGATCCCCGATAAAGCAAACGAGTGATGTAGAAAGTGAAGTGAACGGAATAGTGACGGTATGTATACGGAGTTGGATTTCACTTGAGTTTATAGCTGACTAGATCATTTTGTCACATCGTTTCTTAGTATGATCGGCGTGTTGTTCGGGCCAATGTAGAGGAATGGAATGAGCTTCTTAGCTCTTTCCACAACCATTCCGCCATTACTAACGCTGAGGAGTATTCCGGGCAGATAATATTGGGGGGCATCGTCAAGTGATGAAGATCTATCCTGGTCGTATCAATTCCCGGGGTTTGTTACAAAGTTGCTTCATGGCATCTTTCTCTCAGGTTTTCTCGGTTTGAACGTTGTAGTCATCAACTTTTTCTTTCTTTCAATGTTGGTTGTGGCGACTCGTTGATTTTGATGCGTACAAGTTCGACTACACTGTTAATAAAATGATTATTGATCATTCTCGACGTAAATTACTTTATATTCTCTACGCGCAATCGGTTCTTCCTGTGTAAACCTCACCTTGTATGCCAATGGCACGCACTTTTACACAAGCGACTTTGTCAGGGTCACTCAACCCCCTTGTAAGCTCATATGGTAGATGCAATCTCACACAGCTCAGGGTCGCTGCGTATTCCATAGTCAAAGGCAGAGCATGGTTGTACAATCATGGTGCAATAAGATTCGGAGTTGTTTCCAGAGCCTCAAGAATGATCCCTGAATGTACCATGTCACAGAAAAGATGTACTGATCTCTTCATCCAATGAGCCAACTAGCTATGGAGCCTCATGGTAGGACTTCCTTTGCTGAATTAGACATATAAATAATACATACAAAAATGGAAACATATCCTCCATCAGAAGATAGAAGACTGTTGTCAGACAGAGTTTCGATGGATTCTTTGTCATAGCAGGGATGGAAGACGGATCTATAATGTGTTTTGGAGAAGCGCGGTGTCAGTTTTTCTTGGAAGTCAGAACGAGACGGCACAAAGCTCACAGAATCGTCCTGAAGAATGATCACTGTGCGAGGTATATGAAAGAAATGAACTCAGTTGTAACCCCGGCCTTAAAGTTCATTATCATCCTCCGCTGTTCCCTCCGCTGTGCTCTCGACGATGGTGCGCAAAGTACATGAGCAGAAAACCCAAGCAACCGCACCTCTTATCAAGCCAGTCAGCTAAATTGATGGCTCTGGATGTTCGACCTGAACACAGGAACTGATATCGATCTTTCTTCAAGTGTCGATCTAGAGCCCTCACAGATTTGGCCATACATTCTCAGTCGTGCCCAAGGCCTCTCCCAATAGAACCTCGCATCCAATTAAAAGGTAATTGCGTTTCGAAAGAACATCCTATCGCGGTCGTTCCATCCTCGAGTTTAATTTTTCCAAACCAATCACCATCGACACCATTTCTGAGGTCATGCGTCTGAGTCTCTGCGGGGAAGGGTCAAGTGGATTTGCGAGACCGGTTTTGGGCAAGAGCTTCAGCGCGGGATGTCATATAAATACTGCAGATCTTGCATGGTCTTGAGCCTCAATGACGCGTTCCTTCAAGTCTCCTGTTTTACTTTACATTTCTTATCTGGCACGACATCGTCCTTCTCTGATATTTCTGAATAAAACATAGGCCTCAAAACCAAATTACTATCATATGTCGGATCATGTCATAGGAGGAGTGGTGAGCCTGCTGAGCTCCCTCAGTGATACCCCTCATCCCTACGAAAAGCTTGCGCATCATCTCGTGGTGATTGTCACAGTGAGTGAAGAATTCAATCCCACGCACTCTAGGAAACTTCAACCTGAATTGACTCGATCCAAACAATCCAGCCTCCCGAGAGACCTACATGGGCCAAAGTGATGACTGCCGCAAATATCATAGCAAACTTTTGGTGGGTCCGTTTGCGTTTGAGACAGAAGATGTCTTCAGATCGATTAGCCAGTAATAAATGATCTTGAAATAACTTACGTTCAACTGAATGGTCACGTAGCTTGCTGACAGCCGCAGTTGCTACATGCATGATGCGAAAGCGAATTGGAACGTTCTCTCTTGGGAATATCACGAGCTGTAAGAGCGGGATCGAAGGATGGTTTACAGTACATATGATAAGGGGCTGATGGGTTTTCGAAATACCATAGATAACCTGGTGCGACCCAATGCATGCGTGTGTTTCGCACTGGGTGTCACAGGTTTTTCCACTTGTCAGTCGCCTCTTGAGTCACACGCACTTCAAGATGTAAATTGATCACCTTGTGGATGTTTCAGTATCAATCATTCAGTTCTCTTTGGCGTTGGTGGCCGAGTCTACGCATACGGTGTTACCAGGACGAGCTGCACTACCTGGGATCAAATTTTTGTTCAAGTGGGCGGGAAACTGGTAAGCGTCTACTCGAGTACAGTGAATCAATCGGAGCCTTGTTTTGATGAAGTTTGGATCAATCTAGTTGCTTTTCTTGGAGTAGTGCAGCCCATCACATCTGCAGTAAGTGGGATCCGCCTTGGCGACAGAGCATGATGCCTCAAGGAGCTCGAAGCCAAATTCCTCGTTCAGTAGTGTGGACAATCAACATTATGTTTACACTTTTGAGTATTGTGGTTTTCACCTGTACGTCTCCAACTGCTACGTCGATGGGTAGAACTGAAAGATAACTCCCAGCTAACGTAGAAAATCAATAACCCTAAATCCTACCAGCCATCATAGCAGTATTTTCTGCAGGAGAAATCTATACACAGAACGCATCGTCATCCACAATTAACGCTGTGGAACAGTTAAGAGCACTAGACGCCAGTGGTCAAGACTTCAGTCTGACCGAGGCTTTGAAGATCTTGCAGCCATTACTTGGTCTTGCCACTGTATTGGTAAGATGATTTTTGTGTTGTCTTTGCACCAAGGATCCGATATGTTGATACTTTGAATTCCTTACACAGGAGCAAATATCGTCACATGTAAAGACCGGGGCAATGTTGTGGTTTTTCTGGGATTGTCTAGATGTCGTTGTGAGTAACATCACTCATGGATCCGATATCATCCATGCCGCTAACTTCAACTTTTCATAGCTTCAATTTGTCAATATTTACCTCACGATTGGACAAAAGCGAAAACTTGAAGGTGGACCTAAAGTCGGTGTTCAGGATACTTTACGTCAGATTATGACAAATCAATCCAGTATTTCAAGCCGAACAATCAATTATGTTCACGAGCAAAACATCATGATCATTATCTCGGGCGTAATATTCATCGCCGCCCTCATCTTGGCACCTGTACTGATCTGGACAGTGAGTGAAAACTCAAACTTTGCTTCAAGCTTGAATCCGGCTGATTTTAACATTTGCATGTAGTATCTTAACAGCTCGATAG
>KZ149104.1:0-15033 GCA_002157085.1 Melampsora occidentalis | reverse complement strand
ATTCAAGATGTGTCGGCGCCCTCGTTTTTCGTATCCAGAAGGATCAGCAACAACTCGATCAGTGGCTTGATACAGAGATTTCCATCTACTGATTGAACGCTCATGAAACCGATGACCTAGAGTATTGTTGATATCAGCAACAGAGCGCCGTGCAAGGGCCATTCGAGTTGCCGCAAGCTTAAGATCCTCGGAGTATTTTTTGAAAGCCATTGGCGGATGATATGATTTAGTCAATGATGTGGATGGTGAGTGGGAAGAGGGCAAGCGAAAAGGGGGTTCTTTCAAGGCTCACCTCGACTGACAGGCAAGTTCTTTTCATCTCTCATGCGCTTCCATCCTGTCTGTTTCTGACAGCGCGCACGGACCAGCACCAAAATATTTTTTTGTCGATGTGGCAAGCTTTTAGGGAACGACAGTACTTTCACTTACCTGGACCCTTTGAATTTTAAGGCCTGATTCAACGTATCGGTTGAGACAAAATCGTCGCTTGTGGCTCAATACTTCGTTTCTCATCGTTTACTTTCACTCACCTGGACCCTTTGAATTTTAAGGCCTGATCCAACGTATCGGTTGAGAGAAAATCATCGCTTGTGGTTCGATACCTTTCTACTCGCTGTTTACTCCCACTTTGAATGGATTCATTGACACATCTCGCTTTTGGTTTTGGCTCATTATCGTGTTTCTCGTTGTTTAATATCATACACATTGGTACGATTATCACATCTTAAATTCCTCACGTTCCCTTCATTGTAAGAATCAATCTTATTGATCCTTTTCTGCTCCTCTCGCCTTTTAGCTTCAAATCATCACACCTTCTATATCTCAATTGCAGCTCCCCAGTGTTGCCTTTCCGTTTCCGTCCAAATACAAATCAAAACTCAAACTCATCACCAGCCTTTCAGCTTCTTCGCATCAATATCCTATTTCCACCAATCGATTTCAAGTTAACAACAGTCAGTTCCATTTCCTTTTTATTTGAATTTAACTATCTGGTTTGATCCTTTACATAAAACTGATTGTTCTTTTTTTCTTAATTCATCTTAATCGAACAGACGGTTCTCAATTTGACTTCTAGATCAATTGAATCTCGAATACACCGACTGATTTCCTAATAAACGATCTCCAGTAAGTTCTGACCATTCACTTAACTGATTGTTCTTCTTTTTTTCTCAATTCATCTTAATCGAACAGACTGTTCTTACTTTGACTTCTAGATCAATCAAATCTCGAATAAACCGACTGATTTCCCCACAAACAATTTCCAGTAAGTTTTGATCATTTACTTTGTTGTTCACCAGAGTTTCCAACCTCCTTCCCACCCTAAAGACCCACTCAGACCGGGTGCGAGATACCTGGATCAACTTCCAAATGTGGAAACCGAAGCGAAGTCTTGCTCTTGTTTAGTGGCCCTTTTAGGTGGGCATATGTACATGAACTAATTTGATGTCTCTCTCTGTGTTCTTGTTTTGCAAAAATTAATATCATCGCTAGATCCTAATCACAGCTGCCCAGGGTTAACCAGATAAACGACTTCAAGTAAGCTCTCAACTTTTAATTTCTCTTTCACTGTCATTTAGAGCTTTCAAACTCCCTGAAGACCCATCCAGACTGGATGCGAGATACCTGGATCAACTTCCAAATGTGGAAACCGAACCGAAGTCTTGCACTTCCTGAGTGGTCCTTTCAGGGAGTCATATGTACATAGGCTAACTTCATGCTTCTCTCACTATCTGCCTTGCGTGCGGATGAACTCGCAGGTCACATCATGAATTCTAATCAACAATCTGGTAATCGTGAACCACCTGGCAACACACGTTCATCTAGTAGTATACAGTACAATAAGAAGCACAACAATGCCCGAGCCCGACTTAGATCCAAACTCAAATCACCAAAGCCACCTAGACATGAACAACGAAGGAAAGCATTTGATGCACTCCGAGAAGAACTGAGTCGCACGTTTGGTATTCCAAAAGACTGTAGAATTTATTTTTTGAAGAAGCATGACATTAAGAATTTACCTAAAGGACCTCGTGTTAGAATCAAATTTGGAAACTCGGTGCTATTAGATGCAGACACATGGAAGGTCCTCCAAGTGAATCGATTCATCCCCTTCTCAGAAATGACAAGCGAAAAAAAGGACGACATGGACTTTGTGGTCAAAACTCTTTATGAGCACACGTTGGCTAGGGGTGAAGTGAAAATCAACAGCTCGGTCCAAGGACTGAAAGATTGGGGTGAGATGCGAGCTGCTGGTTTCCGGCCTGGCTCTGACAAAGGGAGAACTATGGGTATGTACATTTTTGACTTATTTCTCTGCCTACCCATCTACATCATTGACCCAACTCCATGTACCTTTGATTTTTTCAGGTGTTACTGCTCTCAACACCAAAACCTCTAAAGACGAAGTTTTGATTTCAAAGGATCAAGACCGTATGCTTGATGTCGCGTTAGTCAATGAAATTCTGGCCGAGTGGATGGCCACATTGTGCTTAGGCGCTTTCAAGTCAAATCGGGATCTAGCTTTGAAATATGAAGTCCCTTCGTTTTCGGATACAACTTGGGCAAAGTCACCTAATGCGAATGTCATCGCTTCAAGTGTTGTAGTCACAAGGGATGGTTTTAACAACAAACCTCATCAGGACTTGGATGAGACTCTATACACCTTTGGAATTTTTACGAGAATCCATCGCCAAACTGGGGACCTGTACTCGATTGGCAACTCGGATTATTTAGGTACCACAGCTGGTACACTTTTTATCCTGAATGAGTATCATGTTGAGCTAGCTCTTGACATGTGCGATGGTACCATTGAGAGCATCTGGCTCTCACACGAATTCCATCAAACTGCTTCTTCAACTACTTTCGACAAATTTCAAAAACCAATCAAGCCCAATACTTCAGCAATCACACGTTTTGGATGTTCTCTTCAAATCAGTGCAGCTCTTGTAAAAAGAATTGATGGTCTGTTGAAAAAACGTGATGGTAAGACTGATCAGCAGTGGGAAACCTACAAGAGAAAGGTAGTGAAATGTTATGACCAAGAGATTGGAATTAAGCGCAACAAGTTACCTAACACTTGACTGTTTTCATTTATTCACTTTTCTTTTTGTTTGTTGACTTCTAAATCTAACTGAATGTGGAGCGTTTGATCGTCCTACTGTTTTATGATATGTTGAATTCATTTCCTATTGACCAATAGTGAAGTTATTAACCTTTGTGAGTATGTGTGAATCAAATCTTTTCGAGATTTTGTATCTCCACTTTTTTTCAAAGACTATAAATACCTCTGTTGATCAACAAAGGTATTTCCAATGAAGAGAATTCAAGTTGATGTGTCCAGTTCTGTAAGCAAAGTGCATTTGCTTACGGAACTGTTATATGATGGGCGCTGAGATCTTTAAAATGTAAGGGGGTTGCAAAGGAGGCTTGAATGGGAAAGGCGAAAGCCTTCCAAGAACATATGTATGCAAAACAACTACCAATTTGATTTCAATAAACATTCAAAGATTTCCATACATCTAAAAAGAGCAATATATGATATATTATGATTTGTAGTCATGAGTTGATGATAGATCTTGTAGTGAGGTCAAAACATCGTGAAGTTCCTGCGACTTGGAACATATATATCACAGAACATCTTTACCTTGAAGAAAGAAAAATACAAACTTCAGCAGGAGGCTCGGGCATTGTATGAAAGGATCCAATGTTATTAATACACAGAATGTTCCAACTGACCCATGATATACAAGGACTTGATATATATCCAATTGCGTAAATCTATGCATCATTTTTAGGAAGGCTTTGTTCTTCATTTCTTTTTTGATGGTCTGCCAAAATTCTTCTGAAACAGACAGTAGATTACAGAATTTAAGTCAGCCTGATTGTGAATCAAGATTGTTATAGATCCAAAGGTGTAAGCTTACTTATGATGGTCCACAATAGATGAGATAAATGCAATCTCTTTCATAGAAACATCAAAAACGGTCTGGCGATGCTCTAAAGTAGAATTTTCGATTTTGAGCTTGCCCTCAAGGTCTTGGCGTTCCATTTCAGATATGTCAGACTTGCGTAAAAGAAGCTTGATTCCCTCAATCTTTTGATGAGTCTCTTGAAGTAAGATCCCCCATTCGTGAAATGCTTCTTCGGCCTCGCATTTACCATCCATAATTTCGTGGAGCTCATCTTGGTTGAGGTACTTGTAAGTCTTGAGAAACTCATTGAGGTTTTCTACTGCAAGATAAAATCGTCCATTTCTGAGGTTTCCGAAGCAATGCATCCTAAATTGTGATATGCGAGTTCCATCAATATTAGATTCCGGAGTTACTGTGGTCTTAGAGTCGTGGGGGCCAAAAAACACGTGGTCCAACTCGGCTTGAAAGAAATTCTGAGGATTGGATTGTGTAGGTACAACTACATTATAAAGACGGGGGACCACTACTTCACGGAACAACTTTTGAAGAATTTGGTGGTTGGTTTTTGCTGCATCATTGATCTCAAAATGAGGATAGAATGCCAGGATGATCTCCAATAATTGATCGGTGGTAGCTCTATTGTAGATTAGATCAGCATCAACCCTAGGTCGGTCTCCATAAACAACATATGACTCGAGAACATAGATAGGCAAAAAAATAGTGCGTTGGATGTAACAAGTTGACATTGTGGTTCTATATTGGTAAATAGAGGGATAAAAAATCTGTCGATGATGGGAATTGGATTACAACTCTTGAGTTTTCATATACTTTGAGACAGAGATGATCTGGTCCTTTTTTCCCGCTTTTGTTTGTTCTCTTGTGTGGATGTAACTTCTTCTTCAATTCAATTAAGATTAGCCTTTTTCTCGCATGATTGAATCTTCCTAAATTTGATCCACTGCATGATCTTTACTTTTCTAAAAACAGGAAGAACATGGTAAGTATGTACGGGTCATACAAATTGTTCAACAGAATTCTCAGACAAATGATGCTAATTAAAAAGTGGGGTGGTATTCATAGAATGCAGCCTGAGGGTGAGTACATACAATATATCTGACGGTAGGAATGATTCAAGATAGAAATTGAGAATATTTGGTGATGTGATATATATAAGAACATCGGTAAATTTTCATTTGGTGTATCTGTCAAGTGCATATTATTATATATGCCAAAACTTGAAATTTTGGCCTTTTTGATCGTTGAAACTCCTTCCGTTTGTGATCACTATCACCACATCATTTTGTCTTCTCTTTGTGGCAAACTTCTCAATCACTTATATCATTGTTTGCATACCTTTCATTCTTGATCATACATCATGTCATCAAATCCAAAGAGGTCAAAGGAGGCCCGTCGGGTGACGTGTCGTTGCCGAGCACACCAGTGCTATCTTGGACAACATATCGATGCTTACGGAAGACCTCAATCAGGTGTTGAAGTCATCCGCTCTACCCTTGAGGCGCACAGATTGGCAGACTTGCAACTGGCTCATTTGAGCTCCAGCCAAACTAGTGCAGATGACCTGATCAGGCCATTGGTACAATTAGGCTTGAATCCACCAACGAATGGCCCTAATGCACCTTTTCAAACGCTTCAAAGTTCCGATGATCGACGTAACATTGATCAAGATCCTGGTGAAATATCACAAGAAACGGGATCAGTGCCATCTACGCATGATGATATGTTGCCTGATACTTCAAACGCCGAGGATATCAGGACTCATGCTTCCGGTGTAAACGAAGAAACTACTTCTCCAGTCTGTCCGGCAGCTAACTCAGCACATCGTGCTGGGGTGCCAGTGTATCAATGTGGTAAATACCGTCGACCACTTTCACCCATAATTTTTTTTCTTCAAATCTTGCTCATTTAAGTTGGTCCAACAGATCGATTTTACACCTTCAGTTTTGAAGACATTAACCCATTACTACTTTATGTGGTTCTCATCGCCGCAATGTTGAGCATATTTGCACGCATGTCAATCTTGACGGCTTCGTGGCTACTCGACAATCTCCGAATATCCCTTGAGCTATGTCTCACCCACGGCATCAATCCTCTGAACAATCAAAGACCTCTTGTACAATCCGATGCAATCACATTACAACAGATTCCCAAAAGTATCACTACTGTATTTAGATGGCTAAGAATTGACCCTCGTTTGATTGAAATGAATTGCTGTGATTCATGCTTTGCATTATATCCACTTGACGGAACTCCAACCCATTGTAACTATCGTGTCACAAACGTACCTGGTGGTCCCCCTGATACTACCGATCACAACACAGCGGCCTCTCCTCCCTCTGTGGAATACGAGCCGGATATCTCGGAGTTTTCCGAGAAAACCTGTGGTCAACTGCTCTTAAAGTATGTACACGGAAAAAACAAACCAATCCGGAGGTATGCAATCCAGAGTCTTTCAGACTGGATTGCAGGATTGTTATCACGTCCAGATGTGGAACAATGGTTGGACGAATCGCTTGAGGAATCTCGAAAGCCTTTTAACAACGAAGAAAGTATACATGATGTACATCAGTCAAAAGCATGGAAAGAACTCAAAGGTCCTGATGGGAGTCAATACACGGCAACAAGCGGAAACCTCACTTTTGCCATGTTCACGGATGCCATTAATCCTTTTGGAAACAAGATTAGTGGGAAACATTCATCTATAACCTTCATTGTTCTTGTTTGCCTTACACTACCGATCAGTCAGCGATATCTCCCTGAACATGTTTTCGTGGTGGGTATTGCACCTGGGCCCCGCGAGCCTTCCCTTGAACAAACTAATTGGATCCAGCGCCCTATTGTCACTGAACTTCAAAAACTATGGAGCACCGGACTTTTATTATCTCGGACTCATCAATATAAGAAAGGGCGGCTCATCCGTGCTGGACTTCTATTATATATTGCCGATGTAGTGGCTCTAAGGCGTTCCCTTGGATTTCCCAGCGCAACAGCGACTTTTTTCTGCTCAATTTGTCTTCTGAACAAATGTGATATCAACAATCTTGATCCAAAAACATGGCCTCGTCGAACTTGTGAACAGCACACCATGTGGGCACTTCAGGCACGAGATGCAAGCACTGTGGAAGAGCGCAAGCAAATCTTCAAGCTCCATGGTGTTCGTTATTCAGCATTGGTCGACCTTGAATATTGGAATATAGTAGATTATCATGTGATAGATTCAATGCACAACTTACTCCTAGGCCTTGTTGCATGGCACATTCGTAGATTTTGGGCAATGAAGGACTTGAAGAATGAAGAAGAACTGCTAGTCCCAATCAGCAAAGTTGAGCTCTTGAACTTATTGTTGGAGCATTCAGAGCCTGTACCAACACTTGATAAAGACTTGGTTGATGATGCACACGAGCCTGAGGTTCACATCAGCAATCTTCGAGAAACATCTTCTACAGATTCTACATCTCCTAGCGATCAAGATTTCGATCCCTTTGGCGAAACTGGGTGGAGTGGTACATGGGAAGCTCCTCCACTTGATGAAATCATAATGGATGCTACAATGCTCAACAAAATAAACCATATGCTCCCATTCATCCACATCCCGACTTGGATCAAACGTGCAATTCCAGTCTTGGGGAAAGCATCATTTGGGAAGCTTAAAGCAGATGAGTGGCGCAATTTATGCACGATTCAACTACCCTTGATCTTGATTCCAATCTGGTTTGGTAAAGATAAAGTTAAAACATCTCTCCTCAAGAACTTCTGTCATCTTGTATCGCTGGTTAAGCTTGCTCTAAAACGTGTCATGACATCAAATCACATTAATCGATATGAGTATCATATACAAGAATATCTCTCAGGATGTCTCATTCTCTTCTCTCATTCTAACCTTGCCCCAAACCATCATTTAGCTATTCATTTGTCGGAGTGTTTGAGAAAATTCGGTCCGGTCCGCTCATGGTGGTCATTTCCTTTTGAGAGATTGATGGGAGATATCCTGAAGGGATGTCATAATAATCACCCAGGTAAGCATATGGATTCCAGAGAAACAATAAGATCTTGTTGCGGATAATTCTGATCACAAAAGCTCTACTTTCTTTCAGGTGAGTTGGAAATCACGTTTCTCAAGAATTACTGTCGTGCAGGAAACTTGTCCGCTCTACTTAAAGATCAAAGGTTACCCAAGGCACTGAAACCCTATCTTCCACAAATGCAATCTCTTTACAAAGCAACAGAGCCCACCTGTAAAGAGTTGTCAAATAGCAACACACTTCCAATCGAAAACAATGTTTTGATGATGCTAATTAAGCTTTTGAATGATCAAGACAAAGGAGAAAATCAATGGATGATTCCAGAAAAGTGGTGTGTGCTTCCGGAATATCAAAAGAAAATTGTGTCACCAGTTTCACCTCGAGGATTTTTCTACAAGCGCATTTCATGTAATGATGTATCATACTCATCATTCACTGCAAATCAGAATGATAGTTTTGTTGCATTTAGGCTTCTTGAAGATGAAAGAATACATTTTGGAAGAATTTTTTCGATTTTTGCTCACCGCCGAACTGATAAAAACCAGAAAAATACCTTAGAAACATGGATACACATCAACCGGTTTCCAAAACTCCCAAAAGAACTCAGAAATTATGATCCTTATGAAAACACACACGAGCCAGATGTACAAGCATATCTTCGAGCCTGGGGAGGAACAAAAGATCATCTCATAAAAAAGGAACAAGTTTTAGGACACTGTAGCTGGCTAATGTATAAGGCAGGGCAGTTACACCCTAAGATTACCGTACCCACTGTTGGCTTGATTTACATGGATAGATGAGTAACAAAAACTACAAAGTTATACTTCATAGAAGAGCAGTAAATACCTTTGTATCCTATGAACAGTTCAAGAATTTTAATACAGCTTTCCAGAAGCAGTAATCGATGTGAGAAATAACATAAACAGATGCTATGTAAGCTTGTTGAGAAACGTTTGATGTATAAATTTTGAGAGTGTCAAAATGATAAAATATAAATGTTGATAGTTTTATGAGGAGGATTCTCGAGCTTCCAAGTTTTGCAAACGCCCTTTCAACCCAGCTAGTATCGGCTCTGCTCTGATCTCGAGTCCCACCTTCATTGCGGGGCTCAAATTGTCCAGCCACAACTGGTCAAAACAGTCTTTTGATAAACCTGAACCTGCTTGAACCCTGGTTTGAGGCCCATTTTCAATGCGAGTTCTCTCGCGTCGCTGTCGGCCACGAGGTGAACGCTCTCCAGGTTTGCTTTTTTCAATCTTCTCTATACACTTATCAACTAACTTCCAAATATCTGACAGTGCTGAGCTACGCCAAAGCATTGTTCGAACACGGCATGGTGCCCCGTTGCGAGTTCCAGTGCTTTCTTGCACAGCTTCTATGTCAGTTTCATCGTCACTTGTGGTCTGTTTGACAACCGCCAAGAGAGGCCAGAATCCTTCCTTCACGAGGAATTTACTTCGGCGGTCAACAAGCTTGAAGCGGTTGAAAGTATTTTAGTAATATGTAACACCTGATGGAAGCAAGTACAAAGTGCTCACATGCCGCATTCTTGATCCTCGTCTGATCTCGGCTGCAGCTGCTTGCTTGCGCTCAGGGCTCCAGGAATTTTGTTGACGATATCTAAAGGTGCCATAGATGCATAGATGATATTAAGTTTGGTGAATCTCTCAAAGAAATAAGATGTGCGTACATTTTTGTAAGTGATTGCACATGAGTATCTAAACATTTCTTTATGAACTGTCGATTTTCTGCATCCAAAGAAACCCCTTGATACTCCCCGCATTCCACCAGCACTATGAACATCTTCAAGGCTAAATCCCAGAGCCATTTATTCTCGCACGAAGTTGCCGATTGACTGAAGTCTGGACGAAAACTAGAAACACCTGCCATAGTCATCAACTGCCACATGATGACAAGTTGCTGAGGAGAGGAGTCTTCATGACCTGGACCGTCTTCATATGGAAAACGAGGATCGGCTGCATCTGTAGCAAGTGGCAAGGCATTCGGATCATAAGCTAGGTTTTCCATGTCTATGTCATAACCCCAATTTTCCTTTTCCATAGCACTAGCTGGTTCAGGAAGGACCTCATCATGTGAGCGGCGACCAAGAAGGGTGTCGATATGGAATCGAATATGTGCCTATGTAAGTTGTTCCAGAAAATGAAATCAATGTTTGTTCATATCAATATTATCAATTTAGAGAGATGAAATAGCAAACAGAAGTGCGGCCGCCTTTTGTTTTCTTCTTACTGTTACCTTCCGACTCATTACGCAGATGTTGCTTGATGATCTGATGCAGAACAGTAACTTCATGGCTCAAGGAGTTTACCCGATGTTTCAACTCGTGAAGAAGTTTTCTATCTTCTTCCACCAATGGCTGTGACTCGTGGTATCTGTAGTGTTATGATTTGTCAGAACAAAATATGTTGAGGTTATTTCAGTTCTGAGTCATTTGAAAACTTGAAGACACTTACTCAGTATCACAATTCTTTGTGTTGTCGTTTTGACATTGAGAAGAGGATTGTTGTGTGTCTTTCATGGCACTTCCTGAGGCGCTACCACTTTCTCCGCCTGTTGTTCCTCCAGAATCTATTAATTTGTTTTGAAAACCTTGGTTTATTTCACTTTTTTCACTCTCGCTGGGCTGGTAATCACTTTCGGAGACTGCAGGTGATTGTGCTTTGGCTTTTCCCTTGTCCTTTTTAGACGGAACTAAGTTAGTAGTTGGATGTGGCCGCGGGTAGGAAACTCTACCATGTTCAAGGCTAGGAAATTCAAAGCTTGGCAATTTTGAAGTCGATTGTGCTGACATGATGTCATTCAAGACGGATTCATTTCCAACAGAAAAAAGTCATTAAGTGTCGGATATTGAGGGACTAATTTTAGCTTCAAAAGAGGATGAAGAGTCCTTACCTTGGTTCGCAAACTGGTTTGCATACATAGGTACCTCAAATGTGAAAGGAGGAGGGATAGTTGGATCTATTCTACTAGTTGAGCATGGCATCTCTCGATCTTGATGTAAGTCTGGGGGAGAGGGCAGTATTACTGAATGAGAGACCTCATCAGTGCTTGGTCCAAACGATATCTGCGACTAAAGAGCTTTTACTCACTTAATTCATGGTAACTTTTGCAGCCCTGGATCAATGATTCTCGACTAAATCCTCGTGTATCTAATCCGACTGTACGAAGCATCGAGACCAGCTCGCTGTCTTTGTATATAGAAAAATCAGTCAAAGGCTCTTGATCCTTGTGAACCACCAAAGACGTGTCATTGTCAATTGGTATCTCTGATTGCTGATGCAAGTTTTTCGGAGGACCCCGAGTTCTTTTCTTCTTCACCTTCTTTGAAAGAAGTTCAATAAGGCGTTCCGTAGGGGTGTTCAAATTGACCGACACTCCATTTTCTTCAAGGCCATTATTGTCCGATTCTAAAGTCTTTCTGTGTTAGATAGTATAACAACACAGAATAAATGAAATATCAATTCTTACCCTCCGATTCCAATCTCGATTTTCTCTTCTTTTTCTTCTTCTGGGTAACAGTCTCCTGCTCAGAAGACCCGGAGACCACCTTTCGTACCGAACTTCGCAGCCTTCGGCCACTGGGTGCCTTCTTGATCTCCCGAGCCGCTGACGACGACATCAAGCTCAATGAAAGCCTCAGAATTATTATTAAGAAGAATGAGCTGAAGGAGGTAAGTATAGTGGTCTGTGTAGACTCTTTAGGCTGCAAAGAAAGCGGTGAAAGGAATATGTAAAGACTTATTGAAGCTGATTTTTGCTTTAACGTGGAGATGGAAATATTATATACGTGAGACGATCAAGAAAAGGTCAAGTGGCAGTTATGAATCCAAGCTTGATACATCAATCATCATCGCAATGAAATCTAATCATGAAAGGTAACATACAATAGCTACCAGTGACTCTTGTCGATCAGAGTCACAACAAAGAATTAATCGTCTTATGAAAGGTATCATACGATAGCTACCATTGTCTCTCACCGATCAGAGTCACAACAAATACTTGTAACATTGTTCATCTCTTTCATAATTGTAACTAAAATAATGAGAAAGGTGAACCGCTCACTTCATAGCTGTCTTGAACGCCCAAGTTCCTATCAAATCTTCACCCACTTAACTACGGTATACGCGTACAACTGTGCCCAGTCATGAATTAAAATACCATCCACTGGTGTGGGTATCATTGTGTGTCAGCCCATTTGGCATGTTTTTTTGCAATTGTATATCAAGCGATTAGTTCTTTGTTGGTTACCAATGACCCAATTATCCCCACTGCTATGAATTCTTGAAGTCTAATAATGAACAACCTCGCCGATCATTGTCTAGAGATTATAGTTATAAACAATCAACTGTAGTATATTTGTCATCATCACATGTACAGTATTAGCTTGTTGGCACCGCAGCTTCTTGAAATTCTGCTTGTCCAAGATTACTTGTCATAGGCTACTGTTGATATGCGGGGACCCTCATAAAATACATATCCAGAAAAGAAACATGCCGTGGTGACTTACATCAAGATCATGACATGCAATTTATCCAGACACATACCAGTATCGAGAAGATGCATGATGACTGAGAGCCGTAGATAAAAAACGAGGGTCCAAATATTTAGGAGAGTGAGTCACTAGATCGTAGAATTGGTGGTATGGAACGGGAAACAGAACATATAATTCGTAGCATAGTTTTGAGTTTGTGAAGTGTTGCTTTGTCCCAATTCCACCTCTCTAGCTTTATAATTATATAGTCGATCAACATGAGACTTTTAGACCCATCCAGCAAAGGTGTAAGCAAAGATATGATGCTTCAGTGGCTTTACGAATACGATAATTACAAAGTCAAATACCCCACGACTCACAATTGGGATCACCTTGCCAATTTGGTTCGAGAGAAACAGCCCCAATGTAATGATAGTCTCTCCCTCATACACATGTTCAATTGTCCAATCCAGCTCATCAAGTATATTCACTGTCATATCAACTTTTTCCCTTCTTTGAAGATTTTCCCAATCCCACGAGCAACTTACCCGCCTCTATCCCTGTAAATCAAGAAATTGACGAAGAAAGACCCAGAAGACGTCGCCCAAATGGTCAACCCACGACTAGCAGTCTTGCGCATGCTCCAGATACCTCAGGCTCTCCTACCTCACTTATTCCTGCTCATCCCTCCCTTCAACCTATCGAACGGTCTTCACTGTCTCAAAATGCTCATGTCAAGCCACCCAAGAACAAGCGAGTCGCTTCTTCGTCTTTTGAGAACAAGGCAAAGAAACGTTCAGCTACACCGAAGTCCATTGGTAAGTTTGAGTCTGATTCTGTTTGACATGGAGAATTGAGCTCGCTAAGGCATGGCTGACCGAGTTTGAAATATTAGGAGGCACAAATTCTGTCACAAACCCTTCTTTGATGGCCAAGAAGAAGATCGTGAGTTGAAGTGAAATACTTTATTACATATCATCAAATACAAATTTAATCTTGTGCGATCCAGAAACCTCGAGCTCTCTTCAAGAATGAGAGTATCTTGGATGCAAGTACCACCACTAGCGTCATAGTCCCAAATCAGAATGTAAGGTCATCCAATTTCTAAGTTTTCTCTTTGGTCTGGCTAATCATGTGGTTTTTTTATCCTCAATCCTCAATCGGTTTTGTTTTTCCATTGTATGTAGGTATACAATGATATCCTGAGCAAAGCTTGTGATCAAAATTCAAACTCAAGTTTTCCCAGGGTTTCACTTTCTGAAGTCAGTGATGAGGACGAGAGGAAGGAGCTGTTGTTGCTTCAGGATTCCTTGGTTCCGATCGCAAAGGTACCAGTAATGAATAGCGAGCCACTTATTGCGACTACTGATCTTAAGGTGGCAAGTGTTAAACAAGAACAAGCCCGATCACCACCACACTTGGAAATAGATCAAAAAGCTTTGCATTTTGAGGACTTGATCTGCTTACAAGAGATCGATATCCTTGGTCTCGAAAATCATAGTCCGTCACTTTCATCATACACCTATGGAATATTTTTAAACCTTTTTTGTTGATTTACAGTGTCTGACGTATGGATTAATCTGTCCTATTGATTTCTCTTGAACAGTAGACGGATCTGATATACCTCCTATCACACCTATCCAACTTAGCTCAACCAAATTCCGTCCTGGTGCAGACGTGATCAAATCGGGTATTCAGGTCTTTCAAGAAGCCCAGAGTAGGGAGAAACTCCGCGAGCAACAAAGTGAGATTATCTTTTCACTTACTCTTTGCATTAGTTAAATTAACCTTTATATATATATATGCGGACATCTTTCCCAGTAGGCGTTCTTGAAAAACGAGTGGAAGATCTTGACAAGCAAGTCGAATGTCTTGTGAAGCAATTGAAGGACACAGAAGAAGGTCTGCGACATGCAATCAAAGCCATAAACAGTATGCTGGAGAAAAGCTTAGAGGACTCGACTAGCTCTGAAGAAGGTTCATCATCCGCTTCTGAAGAACATTCAGACTAAACTGCCCATTTGACACATTTGCGCTCTGACACATAATCCATTGTGATACTTTGATGTCTGCATCATCATGTCTTATTGCATTCCTTCGTATTGCATTTATTAATTGGCTCATTCCGTATTTGAATCAGAAATAAATTGAAGTTATGTTGAAAAACAGAAGTTTGTCAGATTGTAATAGATATTGTAATCCTCATCAAACAAAGCTGCATGTAAACTTGAGATGGTCAAGTTAGTATATGAGTTAATTTTGTTTAGTCAGATATTTTTTGAAATGATCTATCAATTCCACCTCTCATGTTATTGTGTCAAATTTCAATGCTACTCGGGTTGAATTGGGATTGAACCTAAAATCAGCAAATCATCCTGCTCCACCAATCATAACTTTTCAAAATGACAAAAGAAATAGACCCGCAAAGTCTGGTGTAAGTTGATGCTCTGAAAAATATGTCAGATCACATTTCATTCCTTTTATCAACATGTAGTGTCTTATGTTTCCATACATAATGTGGGGTAGACTTGGTTACTTAGTACATTTACCTAATCTGGGCCAACTTTTTAGCTTGAATACATTTACCTAA
>KZ149096.1:4096-17243 GCA_002157085.1 Melampsora occidentalis | reverse complement strand
TGCAATTCTTAGTTTTAATCATTTTTCACCGTGGAAAAATATATTATCTTTGCAGTGAAACGGCCACCCATTTGAAACTTTCTACTAGATAGGCTTGGAGTTGAGGTAGAATCAAGGTGAGATGGCTCAACTTTCTGCTAAACCTCTTCACTTCACTTCTCTTGAAATCACTCTTTGGTAAGAAGTCCACTAATTCTTGTTTTCTTTTATTCAACTCCTTTGATGAAAGAGTTACTGATTTATACTTTGTGTTCCAAAGAAAGCCAATAAATTTCTGCTTATTGCTGAACTCCAGATATTTGGTAAAATTTGTCTTCACACCTGACTCCTTGCTAGCTTTGAAAATATTCAACATAAAAACCATATCCAATTTGTCTTTCATCATCAAATTGTTCTTGACCCAGCGGAAAACTTCAACTAATCTAAACTTTTGTTTCATCAATGTTTTCCAAACATTGTCTGGACCACCAACTGATCCACATCCTGCTACGCCTACAACTGCAATCCTACAATCAATGTGAATATTTCCCTTGAAGTACCTAATAGCTAGATATGGCTATTGAGAAGGGTGTGTTGGTATTTGCCAATCCGCGCTCCCCCAATCAAAAATGCCGGCTTCAACGTTCTGGGTCAGTGTTTGAAATAATTTTGCAACAACTTTGAAATCATCACAGGTTGTGATGAATGCTTCCGTATTGACAAATGGATCAACTGCAGGGATAGGTTCATAGAAACGTGGAAAAGACATATTAATCATTGGGCAAAAAGGCTCATCACCATTTTCTACAGCACCTAGTGGACTGCTCCTAATAAAACCCCATCAATTGAAAGCTTCAAATTCATTAAACAGTCCATACATCCCCTTCGCTGCCACTTCCTTTTTAATGCTATCCTTGATTTTTGTCCAGCTTCTAGTGCAGATTTGTGAGTAGGAGGATGAAATCCCTCCACAAATCCATCAAGTAAATAGAAATAATATGTTAGGATTCCGTATTGTCTACTTCTTTGTCACATGCTTTGACCTTCATTTCCCATTTAACTTCAGAAGGCCACATCTTAGTTTTTGGCTTATCATAAACAATTGATTTATACTCTTCATCACCTCCTTTTCTCTTCAAACTGGCACTGTTTACAAATTCACTTCATTGCAACATACAACTTGATTACAAATTTAGACAAAAGAGAAACATAAAGTTTCAATTGAATTGCTATCTATAAGTGTTAGAATTACAACAAAAGCTGACACTCCATCCTTTGAAGTTGATTTTGTTAGCTCTCCAATTCAAATCTTCTTGTTTTGTTGATGCTCATCATAATGCCTCCCTTTGTAGTTTGGATTTGGATTTCAACAACCTTTTATGTTCTCTTCTTTACTGTAAGGAGAAGGAGATCTTCTATTATTCTTCTTTTGATCAAATCTCCTACCACCCTTTTTCCGTCATCTTGACCAGGTACTTTTAAGAAGTTGTTCACGCCTTCTTCCATATCTTAATCCAAAAAAATGATGATTCTTTCCAACTGGGTATCTATTTCCAGTTATTGGAATAAATCTTTCTTTCGCTTTGCCTTTTGCATACACTATCATCAATTGACAAATTGCGTTAATCTTGATTATTATCAATGAAAAAGCACGCATGTATGACTTATGGTTGTCATTTGTCAAGAATTGACCGTCTCTTAACATATTTGTTCTTGCTAAGGCGTCCCCCAAGAACTCTTCTCTCTTTACCACAGGGTCTCCTGGCGCTCTGTTCACTTGGTTGCACATGACATCAGTTCTTGTGGCTATATTGTATCTAAGTGCCATTGTAGACCTCCTACGCAGTGTAGCATAGGCCGAGCTGGAGAAGGGAAGAATCACTACTGAAGAAAGTAGATGAAAATATGAAGCTGTTAAGCAGCCTTCAACCTAAAGAAAATTCTAAAAGGAATATGTAGGACAATCTTCAACACTTCTATTTTCACAAAGCCTTCCTGTAAACCTTGTTCATCCCTGTAGAAAGATGCACAAACACTGACCAAATCCCATGATATGACCTAAAACCCTACAGCTTTCCTCTCCACTGAGTTACAACACTTTAAAGTGGAGAAAAAAACTAATAGCTCAACCTGGAATTGACCCCAGGTTCAGTCTGGGCCCTGACTCAACCCAACATGCGGGTAATTGATTTGTCAACTAAATAAAAAATAAAAAATAAAAAGCAACCCTTTCACACTCTTTTCTTTAATTCACTACACTAACACTAAAATCACTTGATAACACTTATAACAATTCCACTCAACTACACACCTCAAGACGCAATCAGTAACACTTTTCAGAAAAACACTAACAACACGGTCACACACAAAACAGACACACAATTGATCAATAACACAAACACAATAACATACCACTAACTCAAGGACACACACTCAATAACAGTCAGATAATCAATAAATAACGGATAGATGGACTCCCTCAAAAACCGTCCAACACTCCCTTCCTTTATATCCTTTTGATCCCTTTGCTCCAAACAATTGTTTTTCTTTCTCTTTCATTTGCTCCAACCGATTCCCTTCCTTTCTCACACATTAAACAATCAATTCCTTGGCTCCTATCTCATATCCCAACTGCCAAGTAAGTTTTTCTTTGTTTAGTCTATTATTTCTCTTCTTCTTTCTCATATTAATCACTAACTCCTTCCTGTTTCTCTTTCTTATCATTTTCATTTTCATCATTTATTCAGTTCTTTTCTCATGTCAATCTTTCAACTTCTCCATTTTGATCTTGACCTTCAATTTTGAACTTTCATGTCAAGTAAGTAATCTTTTCTTGACCATCGTTCTTGTTCATGATCTGACATGATTCAATCTCTTAGCTTGACTTGTTTAGATTTTGATCTTGAGCATTGTTTTGACCTTGTAACCTCAAGTAAGTCATCTTAATTGATTGTTTTTGATCTATCCTTCCTACTGACATTGCATTCATTCTCTCTTTTAACTAGGATCACCAAAATTAAAGTTCTTGTTTAATTCATTGTTTGATTCTTGGGTTATCTGAGGTCAAGGGATGAGGCTCTTGATTTTGATTTTGATGGCAGGTTTGGGCAAGGCATGCAGCTGGGACCTGTCTACCCAGGTGGTGTGTGAGCATGCGGCAGTAGCGTCATTTACATAAGACTTAACACTTATGTCAATGATCCAGTTGGATCTTGAATTTCCGGATACAGGAAACCTCAAGCTTCCCAACATGCTACTCATCCGCAATATCTCAAAGATTGAGTTTGTTCATCAATTCAAACACCCATCCACCAAGCCGGGGTCCAACAGCTCCCATCCTCAATATCCGGTAGGAATCCCCCCCTTGGGCCTCTCATATTTCTCTGGATGTCTTGGAAGGATGAAGCTCCAGAGATCTGGGAGAGAGTCAAGAGAGGCCCCAAGGGCCTCCTCCCACCCCACTTGCCCCTTCCTAGCCCCATTGATTACGGCCTAGAAAGGACGGTGAGCAGAGGGATTTGGATAAAGACCCCACATCAACGTCCCACACCCATGAGAGAATAAGCTCAGAATCTGCTCACACTCCAATAGAGGAGTAGGCCTTTTTTCTCTTCTACCCTTTCAAATAATTAAAACTGACATCATCAACTGCTCCTCTTAATCTCCTTAGTGTTGAAGTTCAATTTTGATTTTTGACCTCAAGCTTTTAATCTTAATCTTGATCTTGATAAGTGAGTGTAGGTTGTTCTGCTATGTTTATGATTGATGATTGCAGCATACTGGCATGATACTCTTTGTTCATCATAGATTTGTTCCCTAAATTTGATCTCATTCCCTTTTTTCAATTTTGATTCTAGTCTTCAACTGGTATGTATTAAAATTGGTCTTGTTTTCTCTTTTGATTATTTCTTTATTGTTTTGTTCTGTGTATAATATTTGTATCACCAATTTATCTTTGAAGTTGCAATCAAATAACGGAAAGAATAGTATAATAATCTGATTGAGCCCAGCTGTGCCATAATGAAAGGATGAATTTCATATTGAATTTGGTGCCTACTGGTGGTATCAGTCTGAATATATATATATATATATAGGTGATCTTTTCTTGCCTTCTAATGTAGATAGACTATCATGATATATAAAACAATGTTGCCATTCAATTTGATTCCCGCACCGTCACCCTACCATGACGTATGCTTAACTTTTGTACATACTTGAAATGTTCCTCTAAACTGGACTCGAGGAAAAGACAATTTTGACTTTAGTTACACTAACAAAATTTCTTATAAATACGGTCTTTTTGCTTCCTCATCTGCAAAATCTCCACACTTATATTAATCTCTTATTTATTTGACCACAAGTTGACTAGCTCTAGTCCAGTCTGCACATGTTAACCACCATTTGCTCTGTGGTATTTGCCCAGTTATCCTATTCTTTCTTCCAGACAAAGATAGAGAAAGAAACCATTGAATCTAACTCTTTCCATTCTTCATTAAATATAGTCAACAGTAAGTGATAGTCTAACTTTTTTGAAAATGGTTATCCCAAAAGTTGGTGGAAGCCTCCAAGCCTGATCTAAAAGTTTCACCTTTTTCATAGCCTTTATTGAATAGGTTTCTTTTGTTATTCTCATTTTTGTTAAAAACATTTGGTACACTCTTCCTTCCCATCACATCTAATATCATTTTCAGTCACACTTTGTTTCCCAACTTCAATGCTTTTGTTGTTTATTCAACTAATAAATTTACCTGACAAATCATCCAATTCATTAGCCATCTGGACTTGTGTAGTTTCTAAGCCAGATTAGTTTTGAAAAGATGTTTTTTTTGGAAAAGGATGTTGTATGGAGTATAGATAGAATCAAAACATTTTACTCTTTCATAATTGCTTTGTCTTCTCAATAATTGGATGTATTTGAGCAAGAAAAACTTGAACTGCAACTTCTTTCATTGGGATAGGATCCCGTACTTCAGACTTGGGAACAATTGAAATCTTCCATGTACTGGTTCCCGGGGCTTTCCTACTTTGAACCACTACAGTTCAAGATTGCGCAGCCACTGCGGAACACATCATCCATTGCATTATCTGAGTTTCTTCATCACTTTGCCATCAAATTAGCAATCAATGCCCTTCAAAAATCCCCCTCCCTCCTGTTCCTCCTCCTCCTCCCCAAACAAGATCAAATATTAGCAAGGTCTCAATGGAGAACTCAACGGTTCCAAAACAAAAACAAGCTTCATACGACTTTCTCAATTATTCACTTAAAAAATATCAAGGTGAAGCAAATCCAGTGCAGCCATGGGAATGGCACACATTCACGGATTTAGCACTCTCAGAACAAGAATCAATAGTTATACGTCAGGATTCAATTCAAAATCAAAACAGAATCATAGAAACTTTAGAAACAACAATTAAAAATTTAAGTTCAAAGTCAATTCCAGTGTCATCCCCCGCACCAATCATCATTCCAGCCACTTGCAGTCAACCTACCCAAAAATGGGACAATGTTGCAAAGAAAGGACAGAAAGGACCAAAAACCTCAGGTACCAACACAATCACTCTGCCATTGAAACAATCTTTGAATGGATTCAAATCCGGTAGATTTGTAATCCGCACTCTACCAGGAGTCTTCTTTAGCAGGTTTAACTCAAGCTGAAATTTGAGACAAGACAAATACGGTATTACAAGCTTTAAACATGACATTAGAAGATCAACCGATTTGAGTCAAGGGTGCAGCAAAACTTGGCTCAAAAGACATTTTATTTTATACGGGATCACAAGCTGGAGCAAGATTCCTCCTTCACCACTAACATCAATAGACTCGTTCAATAGACAAAGATTTAACAACGCTCCCCAAGAGATTTCCAGTCTTACTCCATGGAGTTCCCACAAGTGTTAGGCCAGACAATCAACCAGGTATTCTGAATCTTAGGGATGAGAATGGAATTGACATATCTTTAGGGGCATCAGGTAGGTGGTTAGGCAATCCAATCTCAGCTAATCAACAACACAGGTCAGCACTACTTTACTTGTATGACAAAAAATTAGCAGATGAATTGGAACAAGGAGGTAGCCTGTTTTATTGAGGTATAGAAATCATGGGTCATGAATATCATCAACAACCACATCAATGTTACAAATGATGGAGATTTGGTCATACACAGAACTGGTGCACAAATGGACCTCTATGTGCTCAATGCATGGGTGATCATGACACAAACAAGTGTCCTAAAATAATCAATGAAGATGAGGTGCAAACTTTTCATTGCTGCATCTGCTACACAAAAAGAGTATTGGAAAACCCAACAGAGACGATTTCATTTTTGGATGAAACCTTTGATCATCTAACCAATGATGAAGAATGCCCGACAAAGCTGGGGTGGATTAAAGATAGAAATTGCAGAAGATGGAAGTCATCCAAGGGGTCATTATATAATTCTTTTTTGGTCCTGAAACATTTGATAGCTTGTTTTTTGATTTTTGATTCCCCAAAAAATTAGATTTATATACATACCAGATATATTTCGAGTCAGTGTAATTTTCACCGCAAATTTTTGTGGTTCAAAGATGTAAAAATGGTCTCAAAACCTGCTGAGAAGTGTGCCAACCCAAGCAGCTTGACAGATATCAAATGTTGTGTCATCAGTCTTTGATTTCATAGTAACAAAAAGTCCAAATCAGCCACAAGGGACAATGACAATACGTTCATGCCTCAACTTGATAAGCCAGTCCTCTGTCTGATTTTCTGGATCCCCGCTCTTGCACTTTGAACTCAAAAGCTTGTGGGAGGAAAAACTGACTGTGCTGCTCCACTGTTGACAAGGCTTCTCAACTCCCATTCTGTTAGGATTCATTGTGAAGAAAGGGTAACAGAAAAAACTTAATGATCAATTCTTGTTGTTGTTCCAAAGCGTTTTTTAAATGGTGAGTTTACCTCAATTTCGGGTGCCAGAATCAGATAAGAGTCCGGCTACCCGCCGGCTGTCCATTGGAATGTCAGCAGGTCATCTCCAAAATTCTTGGATGCTACCAACACTTGACTGGTGTGGCAAAAACAACCTGAGTTTGTTCTAATTTTGCACAAGGTTCTGAGCTGTCCTGAGTACACAGTAAGTCAAAGCTGGTCCAGATAACTCATCTGGGCTCAAAGAATGCTCATCCAAGGTGCAACGAGCATCCTCCAGCAATTTCAAGCAAATTTGAGCAAAACAGGCTGATCACCTCAACACTACCAAAAGTTTTAATTGAAAGAACCTGAAACAAAATGAATGTTTTTTTGAAGAATTCAAAAAGCAATGGTTTTCTCACCTGTGCGTGAGCAATGATTTTGGCCCCATGTGAATGGAAGAAAGGCTGAAGAATGATCAGGTTTGAGCCTGTAAGTTCGTCATGCTTCATTGTTGAGCTGTAGTGTTCTCGTTTATATCAGTTTTGACATCTGACCACCACAGGCAATACCAACAATGAAGACAAAAATCTTGAGGGCAATGCGGGGACACAGGTGTGAATCAACCCAGAACCAAGACAAGCCCTCAACACTTATGTGGAAAACAAAAAGGCGACTATCTCAAGAAGCAACTTAATGGCCACCCATTGTAGCACTGCAGACCAATTTCTTACCTGCTACTCTTGGATCAACAGCACGACCTTCAATCATGATTACAAGAAAAAGAATGAGGGAGGAATGCAACCTGTTCCCATGTGTGGTTCATGCAGCAGTCCATCAATCCATATCTTCAAATTCAACCAAACCCCTGGCTGTACACACAGGACCAACCAGCCAAGCGGTATCACTCAACATGAAACAACATGTGCACCAAAGCAAGCGGAAGCAAGGGGAAGACCAAAGCCTTGGCCCTGTGCCAAAGCTGCATGCGGAAAACAATTTTTGACTGAAAAGGGTGCAAAGAGCCACTTCTCAGCCACACACAAGTGGAACTACAGGGGATGTGTGCACCCCACCTGTGAAAGGACAATAATATTCCAGCACCCTAATGTCCTTGCTCTTCACTTAAATACTGTTTATATGGGTCAAGATTTCACAGAGTGCCACTATTTTCCAGGAGGTTGTGAAACCCTTTTAACAAAAAAACCAGCTTATTTGGCTCATCTTCAAGAAAAGGGTGTTGAAAATGTGAATCAAAAAAATTAGCCACCAGCTGAAGCGGATAAGGAGAAGAAGGAGGTGCTGAATGACACCAACCAACACACCACTGCCAACAAGGATGCCTTGGGTCTCGGAATCCAAAGCATTGTTGGAGGCAAAAGCTCGGACAGACCTTGTTCAAGGTTTTGATTCAAGGTATTCTTTTGTGCTGAGAATTACCTCGGATCAAAGCCTCAGAAAGATTCTGTCCAAGGCTTAGGATCCGAGGATACCTTGGGTGTTTAATCCAAGGTAAATATGTCAGCGGTGCACATTGAAGGCTCCTGAACCAGTCAAATTGTAAAAGAATGTTCTCAAATCTGTTACCTGATGTATCTGAGAAGAAGAAGAAGAAGAAGGTGCTGAAGGAAACCAAAAAACACATGTTGAATGGCCTGAACCAATGCAATCATATAAATTGTTGCCAAATGTGTTGTATGTTTGCTCCTTGTGTCATGAAAATGAGCTATAGATCCCAGTGAGGAGAAAATTGTTCATCCACAGTTATAACATTTGGGATTGAATGGAGACACAGGGGAGAAACCTGTGTTAGATTTGTGAATCTACAATTCAACATAAGTCATGTCACAAGCTCTAAATCAATATAATTTAACACCATGTTTGTATCATTGTGGTATGTTCACACGGCCTTGGATTGAACTGCTAGCTTGTTAGGCAGTTTAATTCTTTATGGGGTAAGGTGGGTAGATAATGCCCTATGACCACTCAGGGTAGGAATTCACATCCTTTTGCACATCCTTTTGCCAAAAATACACTGAGACTTGGGAGTTTAATTATCTTATCAAGTGTCATAATGGTTGTGAGCTTGACCAGGACTCAGGAGTTTACTTATTGATCCTACCCAGTCCCCTGATAGTCGGGTCAGAGCCTGGGCACCCAAGGCTACCTGTAGGTCACCTGGTGTGAAATCTATAATAGCTGGCCACCAGGAAGGCCACCCTGTTTACCTCAAAACCTCAGACCCAACCCAAGGATATTACGCATTGTGTCCTTACAGCAGCTACGTAGAATAGCGGACAGATGCATCTAAGGTGCTTAGGATGCATCTTTTTGTAACCTACAGGGCACTTAGTTCCAGATAGACTTGCTCCTAAACCTACACACCTCTACACCACATTCAGTGTATGGAGCGCATCTTCACACC
Source organism: Melampsora occidentalis (assembly GCA_002157085.1). Classification (NCBI taxonomy): domain Eukaryota; kingdom Fungi; phylum Basidiomycota; class Pucciniomycetes; order Pucciniales; family Melampsoraceae; genus Melampsora; species Melampsora occidentalis. Next base: position 7,953 of record KZ149096.1, on the reverse strand, counting down.
TCTAAATTTGATATTTCACACCGGTTTAGAAAAGCTAAGCATCACCATGGGTTTCAAGCGAGTTTTCACTCACCACGCCACCTACACCCTCACAAATCGACATCTTTCACACACCTTTTGATTGGATACATAAAACACTCACTACAAAATCTACATAAAGCAATAACCCCACACCCATCTCAACCAAGCTTAAACCCAATTGATTGGCTTTTCTGACCCTTCACAACACTTACAAAAACTTTAACACCCATCTCAACCACATGAAACAAGATGAATTGGCTTTTTCACCCTTCACCACTCAACCACTCATCACTTACAAAAAAAATTCACACCTATCCACTTCAACCATGAACAACACCGCCAAAGCCACCAAAGGCAACACCATCATTAATCACACTCCACTAGCCTTCCATGCAGCTCTGGCAGCATATGTTGACTCATATGCAGCAGCTCATAGCTTCACCATTACCACACTTGACACACAACCAACGTGTGTGATCTACAATTGCCACCCGGGTCCTCACTGTCACTTATCTGAGGCCCAGAAAGAAAACAAATCGAAAACTGAACAATTAACCAACCAATCAAGCTCATTGATTGTCAAGAAATCAAACAAACAATCAACCTAACCAATCATCAAGACCTTTCCCTCCAAACTGATTAGTCACAATCTACAAGCATCTGACCAGGTTTACCTTGAGATTGTGAACACTACTGATTATCATGTGACCATTAAAGCAGCCCCAACTACCCTGCCAGTCATCTTACCCACTTAGACTCAAGATCAAATCGCTCAAATATCCCAACGACAATACCTCTCCAATTGTTATCAAGAGTTACTTGATGTCATGCAAAGCCTCTCAACCCATAACCAAACCTGCCACACCACTTGAGTTCTACAAGATTGCAAACTTGCAGAGGAACTTGAAACTGCTGCCAAATTGAGACTAATTCAACAAACTATCTCAAAACTTTCAACTGCCACCTTGGCACCAACAACCTTTGTACTGACTTGAATCCAATACCAAACAAGAAATCAACATCAACAAAAATGACAACACCTAAACCCCATTTGAGACCATTGGACCAGTTTGTCACTCCTCATTCACTGTCAACATTCCAACCACCAGAAACAGTGGCTAGTCCTACTAAACCTCACTCCCAAGAAGTGGCTGCTCCCCAGTTTGGAGTAGCTGGAAAAACAAATGGAGAGTTGGATGAAGCTTGATTTGGGGCGGTTGATAAAACCTTCATTGATAAGCTTGTGGCTGATGAACACCCCTCTGACCAAGGTAAGTTCCTATTCCTTTCATAACATACTTACATAACATTCATTTGGTTTACCCAGCTAACTCTTCAAACCCCTTCAGAACCTCCCTTGAGCGACCTCTCTACCTTTGACCTAGACAACAAATCCCTCCCTCCCATGAAATAATTGCAGATAAAAGGCAATAACAACAACAAGGCGGGTCAACCACACATCCAGGCCAGCTCTAACCCTGCCCCTGCCCCTGTACTCCCACCTCAAGAAGCTCAGCCCCCTTATCGAGGAAGGTTGTAAGGGTAAAGTTAAAGGCAAAGGCAATAAAGTTTCAAAAGTTGAATTGCCAGTTAAATTGCCAGCCACAGTACATCCCAATAAGCAGGTCCCAGTTCCCAAGAAAGATACCAAACATAAACTCCCCAAGGGGTGGGTAAGAAAATCAACCTACCACCCAAAGCCACAAACAAAAAGAAAATACTAATTCCACTCTCCAACAAAGATCATCCACACGCCTCAAAGCAGTTGTCACACAGGCACATCCCAACCTTCTTTCAAACAAAACCACAATCAACACTAACAAAGCACTGCAACATCCACTGACTTCAGATCAGTGCTGAAACTCACATTGCATCCACTCTGAACCCAGGACAACCTGATGCTACCAACAAATCACCTCTGATTGCAACCAATATCACATAAGAAATAGACAAACCTATTCCTTCGACTTTGCAACTGGAAACAATCCAGTTGGCCCTGCAAAGACAACACGTCAGAAGCGCTGCTTAGCCAAAAAAGAAGTGAGTACTGACTTCAACTCTTAGTTTTCAACAACACATGTTTTGACTTGTCCTTCCATTCCCAAATCAGGCTCAGAAGCACTTGACCCCTGAAGAAAAGGAAGAAGCAGACAAATATGTTATACTAATCTTTCATGATCAATCACAACTTTCTGACACATCTGACATCTCCTTTAGAAGCAGAAATTCTTGAAAGATGTCCCACGTTACATATTCCCTTTCATCAAATCAGCTACCAATGTACCTAAGGATGGCCTATGTGCATTCTCATTGGTTGAAATTTCAATTGGACGGTCCTCAGACCAAGCTTCAGTGGTTCATACTCAGATGGCTGAACACCTACACTTGACATATGACTGGTATGCTAAGAATATACCAAAAACCTCACTCAACTACAATGTCAAACATATAGCTGGATTACTGGATTCCCAAGATCCCACTGGCCGAGATGATTGGTTTCCAATGCCGGTTGGTGGCTACATCATAGCCAACAACTATCTTTGCCCGGTCCTTTTTCATAGCTCTTTCAATGCAGCCTCTGCCTCAATCTTCCCCTGCTTTACCTATGGAGATCACCAACTCCATGTTACACCAATTTTCATGGCTATCATCAACACCAACCATTTTGTATCACTTGAGCTCAATCACAACAAAACGCCTTTGCCGGTTCCCTACCTTCATTCAGACTGGCCCGTAGTACAACATCGAGTGGCTTGTGATTGGCAACCAATGTATATTCAAAACACTACTCTTCATATCACTCTCAAGTGGAAATGGGAGTGGATTAAACATCAAGATGGGACTATTACCAAACGGCGACCTGTGCAACTTGAAGATATCACAGATGATGAGGATGATAAAAATCAAGAAAATACAGATAGTGATACTGATTCCACTTAGATAGATGATGAATTACAATTTGATCTGTGTTGTAACAAGATGATCCTTAACTTGCAAGCACTTTGTATGACTTGTCAAACTTTTTTCAAAAATTGTTATATGTCACCCACCCACAATGTCAAAATGAATTGATAGACGATTGAGACCATCTTAATTGACTTGATAATGCAAAAAATGAGATTTTTGATCACACATTAGGGCAGTTCAAGTTGACCAAAAATGCTGTATAATTATGAGTCTTTTGGCCTTCATGCGCTGTAAGATTCCAGACTTCCAACCTTTGTTTGACCATGTGTGTGCTCCTCAGGTAAGTCTTTCTCGGAGTATTTCAAACTTTGAAGAATCATAAGCATCATCTTGCTGTAGGTGCAGTTCTATCTACAGGCTTTTTCAAACTTGAACTGCCTTATTGAGGTTCACATGTATGGCACAAAATACATCCATACCTTGTGTGTACTATCATGAAGTGTGACCAGAATAATTCAGGTGCTCCTTGACTTCAACAAACAAACATCATTCATGCTAGATCAACCATTGTTCATACTTCATATGCTATTCTGCCACACTTTGTATTTATTTCCTGTGGATATTACAAATGTGGTCTTGTGGCCTTCACACAGTAATAGTGCCTTTCACACATAATTGTGTGGCTTTCACACACAAATGTGTGGCCCTCACATGATCCTTCACACCATATTTAAGTGAATGGACCATATCACACTGATATTCATCATTCACTCCAAGATGATTCCAATATGATGTGAAGTCCACTAGGTAACTTGTAAATTGTTCTTCTGTAGTTCCATTCTACTCTTGCTCCTTTGAGCTCATCACTTTGGTGCAGGTCTGACTCGGCGTGCCGAGATCAGACCACGGTTTCTATGGGCTGTGTCTTT
>KZ149087.1:0-11342 GCA_002157085.1 Melampsora occidentalis | reverse complement strand
TGGCGGTTTCAGAAGCAATATTTTCCCGGGCCATGTGGACTTGAATGACATTGTGTACTTCAGCTGAGGTGAAAGAACCAGATTTTGATTTGAATAAGGCGTTGAGCTCCTTGTTGACGGCTTTGATGGTGTCCGCTAACAAGTTGAGTTGATAAAACAAACCAGCAATAGAACCAAAATTACATTTAAAGCCAGTAGCTTGTAATTCAGAGAGAAGAGCATAAATCTTTGATGTGTGGTCAAGTACGTCATCTTCAGATGGGTCAGGGTGTAGAGAAACGAGTTTTTGAAAAATAGCGAATTGGGCAGTTCTGCCACCTTTTTGAAAGTGAGATTGCAGTACTCTCATAATTTCTTTGGCTGTTTTACAAGGTCGGATGATGCGTTGAAGGCTGGTGTCAATGGTGTTTTCGCATATTGTCATTGCAGCACGGTTTTGTTTGTGTTTCAATTGATTGTCAATTACTGGGAAAGGGCCTTTCCAGTAGTCTTCTAAACCTGTTGTACAATAGGTAGTTCAAGAAGTTTCTTCTTGCCAGTCGACAAAGCTTGACCCATCTTTCGCCAGATGCTCAAACGTCAGGATGTTTTGAAGGTTCTTCAATTGATCTTTGAGTTCGTCGAGATCTTCTTTTTTGCTAGCCAATAAGACATTGTCAGTTGGTTTTTTGTCCGTTGGTGCCATTTTCCCGTCTGGCTGATTCCTTGAGGATGGTAACAAGCTTGGGTGAATGATAGGCTTGAAATCAAAAACGTCTTTGGTTCTAATAGTAGAGATTTGGGATGTAGATGGACGCGGTGACGGAGGTAAAGCAGGTAGTTGATCAGAGGCAATAAAAACAGAATCAGAAGTCCTCGGTTTCAAACGTTTGAGCGGCGGTTGTGGTTCTCCAAAGTCAGTTTTTTGGGTCTTCATGCAAAATCTGTTATTGTTCGAATTGTCACTGGCGGCACAGGCTCATAACCTATAGTGAACATAGACAAAAGTAGAACAGATAAGCATAACAAAAGACTAGGGAATCCACTTGATGATGTGGAAAACCCACTTGGAGAACAAGTTGACTATATGAAGTCCTTCCACGTAGCTGTATGGCTGTGCCGCAGTCGTGTACAGGTCTCCGTTTACAACACTTGGCCCCCAACCCTTGAGGGGCTCTTGGATTCCATGAATCTTGTTCTGTTCTCACTTGTGTGTTCACTTGTGGTATGAAATTCCAGAGTGCACACTTGTATGGCTGATATCTACATACTTGACTTCCTCACATTTGCCTTCAAAATCAGTTACTGGAGTCTTCAAATGTGTCACTATGTATCAAAAGTTTCAAAAGTCTTTGTTCCATGACAAGATACAATCTGTCTTACAATCTGTATAGTGAACTTTTTCTTGTCATTCTCTTATTTGGATTGAAATATAACAGAAGATATTCAAATAATCACACAGATCTGGTAGCTTCTAATGTATGATCTTCAAAAGATTGAATTATGCAAATGATGTTATGGTCTTCAATACATGTGCTAGAGATCAGAGTCTAGTGTATAACTGGAATTGTAGCATGAGGAAAAGAAAACACAGTCCCCGCACATCTGGTACAAGATATGAGCCGCGCACAGTACAAGCATATCTAAGTATAAGGCTCATAACAAATGAACAAGCTGACATGTGGAGGAAGTTGAATGATCACAACATGATGAGGATCATTCTGTATTCAAAAAAAAAATCAGATGGAGAAGCAGCAATATCTATTCATGATGATGACATCTGCTTATATGACAAATGTTACAATCTATTGGGTCAAATGAGAAAAAGGTAGATGAGATCAGTCTGAACTTCTTCATGTGAAGAAAGATATGCAACATACTGATGAATTATGTCAGGTTGAACAAGCAGAAAAAGGCACCATGTCCGGTATTGCATCCTAAGTAGATGTATCACTGATAGTTGAGGAGGATGCAGGAGTTATTCAAACAAAGGATTTGGTCAATGGACCTGAAGGACCAGTGGAAGATAGAGAAAAATCTATATAAAATAGGTTTGGTCATCATCATTGTAGGAATACTCAATGCAGTTTTGAGAAGATTGGCCCTGGCCTCTATCTTTCCAAGGGCTACATCTATTCATGATCATGTAGTTGGTGGAGGCTGTTTTCATCATCAAATTCACAGGCTGATTGGGTACAAATCATGATTTCTGTTGAAAAACCACAAAGGATTTAAAGGGCCATGCGTGGAGTATTATCTCCAGTACATTCTGATGTATTGCAAGTATATTGGTTAATTCTTTTGCACCGGCATTGAGAACACACACTGTGTGAAAGAGACTGATTAAGCCAGATCTGCAAAAAGCCATGATGGAAAGGAATAGACCTACCTTTGATTGCAGGGTTTGAGAGAGTGTAACCCTTGTTGCATGTTAACAAGGCTGAGCTGATTTTGATTCATCCAAAGAGTGCAAGGGATTTAGCAACAAGTTTGAGATAAGATTGGAGGGACATCATGGTATGGGAAGAAAAGATATAAAAATTGGTGTTTGCAAAAATTGGAAGGCAAGTGAGGAATGAGCCATTGACTTTAGAAACAGTCTATTTATCATGCCTTGCAATGCCAATGCAGGTGTAAGGAATAAACATGTATCTCATATTCTATGAGTGAACCTGCTTTGCAATGGCTATATAAAGCAGCAAAGCTGAAAAAAAGACTCAAACAGGACCTCAAAGGATGAGATTCTCCTTGTGATGAACTTCCAAATTTGGACGCACTCCAATACATATTTTTGAAATAGAACATCATGTTGCAGTTGATGCTGGGAGATTTTGTATGATTCACATGACCATTTTCAACTGTCATTTACCAAACAGTGCCATCATTATCTGATATACCTAGTGGCTGAGCAATCCTCCAAGTGTACATAACCAAATCAGTCCACAAAAGATAGTTGGTCTGACATGGTAATGAGTGTCAGCCTGAGACTCAAAGCGGGTGGCTATAGAAAAATCATAGCCAAATAATACATGGTTATGATGATTGTTTAGAGGCTTTTTTACAGTAGTTCTTACTGGAGTAAGTTTGAGCCTTGAATAACAGGAGCTGACAACTCCATGTTATCTTAGGTGCTATAAGATTATAGCTGCCTGGTACTTGCTGAAAGGTCTGTACCAATCAGGGTCTTCTGAGGTGGGGACCAAAGTACTCCTACTCCAGGGTATGTCTACTTCTACCTAAATTGATAAGCAGAACTTTGTCAAGATAAGATCTGTGAAGATGTTCAATGGGAGGTTTTTAGATTTATATATATCTTTTAAAACCCTAGACTTTATAGATTTAGAGTGATAAAACAATAATGGGTTTTCGAAAGAAACAACAGTATACAGAAAAAGAAGAAAGGTATCAAAGATACATTTCTAATTTAAAATTGTTTGGCTGGAGTGGGTTGTAAAAAGGTTATATAGTTTTACAGTCTAATGTTCAAAGTGCAGCTTGATAATCAGATGATCTTTTCTCCTAGATGGGAAACGTCATTGCTTTATATATTGACACACGTATATCATTTTTGCCTAGTACATCAGGGTTTTTCTGTGTGATCATAAGGGTTCAGATCTGGTATTCTGGAACCAGCAAAAGACACACCCTGTGACAGATCAATATTGATTCTTTCCAACAGAGTCTTGGCTCCTTTGACCCTTGTTATCATTGCCTAGGAGAACCCTTTACACTGAAGTTTTTGTTCTGACAATGGGAGTATTGCCAAATACTCCTCATGGCTGACAATGAGCCATGCAGAGTTCTGCCCATGAGTCTACTCATTATGCCTTGCACTGGGTATGTGCAGTACCCTCCAAGTGGTTTTTGTAATTATTCAAGTTCCATAACAGTGGTGACAGGTTTTGTCCCGAACCCAATGATTACAAAGCCTAGGCGTGGGGACGTGTACATAGCTGGAAGAAATAAGATAACTCTCACTGTGGAAATCTTCTGTGCTCATTTACCCCATAGAATGTTTAGAGCAGCAAAAGTTGACAATTAGGATTAAAAGGCTGGGAGTACTCTACATGGTTTCTAAAGATGCATAAGGGTCATGTGCCTGGAGGATGATAAGAAACTTGGCCATGTATACTGGAGGTGACATATGACCATTTGGGCAACACTCTACCTGTTTAAATCATTACTCCAAATACCATGATTGGATGTGTTCAGTCCGCTAAACTAAATGATAGTCACACTTGGTGATGACAACTTCAAGTCTTGCGGACGGTTATTCACATGATTCATAGCAAGACTACATTGATAAGATGAGATGAGAATAAGATAGATTACTTAGAGAGACAAAAACATTGGAAGGAATTTGAAAGATCAAGGCAGATACAAATGAGACATAGAATCTTCCTGGTGGAAAGTTTTTGATTGGTGAGGTATTTCATTTGTACATAATGTGTTTCTATGATATAGACCCCAGGAGATGAGAGACAAGTTGTATGCAATGAAAGTAATCTAGAAGTGGTATCCTGAGTAAAGGTATAGAGCGGTGTCTTCAAGTTCTGGCTCCTGTGGCATGTAATCAAGGCTCCGGGGTTTAGATAAAGAGGCCATGCTTGATGAAAATAATTGAGATAAACTCTCTGTCTCTTCCTTAATAGTGTATTCACTTTAATAATCAATTGGAAAAAATATGGTTACCTTGTTCAGAATAGATCAAAAAAGTGTGTGTTAGTGCGAGAGCATTCATGATTACTTTTTGAAAGTTTTCAAAGCACGATGAAATGTTTGTAACTGAGGAGGTATTGAGTACATAGATCCAAACTCACCAGTTGGGGTTGAAATTCATCACCGGGTGTACCGAGCGGTAGGATGCCATCGAACATCAAGTGATCTCATCGTTCTTTCCAACAATCTCTTTTTGTTTCCAAGCAATCCGAATAGTTTACTAACATTTGAACTACCAGTAAAGATAATCCCATCAGATAACCGACCAAGCAAAGTCAATTCAATAATAAACTTTCGAGTTTGAGCAATCCGTTCAGATAATGGTAATTGATTAAAAACATTTTCGTGAAATCCAACTCTACGAAAAGATTTCGATGAATGTCTTCTGAGTTTCGTATGAGAAAAACTTGATTGATGTATGTCTTGAAAGTTTGATAAATCTGATGATCTATCTACAAGTGATGAGACTGTCATGATTTTCCATTGTTTTGAACGTTCAACTGATCGAAGTAATTCAATCCCATTAGGATCATCACTCATTACTATCAGAATTGGAAGTGATTGTAAAGTGGAGTTAGTGATTTGATGAATTTGAGATAAAAGAGATTCAGCTGCATCAAAACATGCATCAGCCAGCTTGTTTGTTGAAGGAGGTTCATTATCTCTCGATCGAAGTTGTCCTGGATCAACTCTTAATTCGATAGTCATCCCAACTTGATAATTTGATAATTCGTGGACTTTATCTCCTAACCTATTGAAACTCACACGCATCCATCAGTCAAGCGCGAGAAAAGTAAGATCAAGGATCTGCAAATGAAGACTCGCCTAAGATGTAGCCCAATGATGACTGTAGATTGATTAACTCGAAGTTCCTCTAAAGCTTCTTCTCCTTCTTTTATCTCTTGAGCCAATTCATCACGAGGAATCCAAATCCGATTCATAACTTCAACTTGAGCAAGAAAAGCCTGTTCAAAAGTCTCCGGGAGAGTTTCATGAGCACTTAAACCTTCATGTCTATGCAAATCCTTTCGTTCTTCTTGATGCATTTCTGATAATTTATCTTGATCAACAAATAAAGCAAGAAAAAGTTGATCGATATAATCAATTTTCCGTGGTAAATAAACATGTTTTTGATGAATCCAACTGGCTGGCCATATAGATTTTTCGAGTTTAGGATCGATTCGAAAAAGCTCCGATTCCTTAAAACATGAAGTTGAATGACTGAATGAAACCGTACTCTTATTAAAGTAATCTTCAAGATTACCATAATTCCAATCTGAATCTTCTATAACTAAAGTATAATTTAACTTGAATGCAATTGAAGCCACTCTGATATATAAAGAAACTTCAGAGCCAAATCCATGTTTTTTACCCATTCTATAAGATAAAGTTTTAGGACAAGCAGATTCTTGAGCGAATTTGGATATTGTGGTTGATATCGATTGATTGCTACCAAATGACGGGTTTTGCTGAAGACGCCATTGAGTGCATAGAATGATTATACCGCCAAATAAAGCGAGCGTAAAGGTTGTAAATCTAGAAGAAACTCGATGCTTCTTTGGAATCAATTTCTGATCGTGAATCATCTTAATTTCAAAAGACTCCTGAAGATATAAGATCGTAAAAAGCGAGAGTGAAAGTCGAAGGTGATGAAACAAAACTCATGAAAGTGATGTACAAACTTGAAAAGAAGTTTGATTGATCAAGAATACATAAAGAAGTTGGACCTTCAATAAAAACTTACTTGTCTGATCGGATGGGTTAAATTCTCCTCATTTGACCCAAAAAGGCAATTTGAGGGATTTCACCGAAGTGATAAGCTGATAAATCTATGTGATGGGTTAAATTTGTTCAATCATTTATACCTCTTCCATCAATTACCATTAGATTTGATTGATCACATGGCATTAGGATGGTGTATAGACACGTATCTAGACTGATGGAAGATCTTTCAAGTCGAACTTTCAAAATTCTTCCACTTTGTCTTCTATGAGTCATGATGTGATTTGTTCGTCATGTCAGACAAGCAGCCTGAAGACAACATGGTCCGCTTGACTGGAAAATGCTAGCTTGATTGAAAGTGGTCAACTGGGGAACATCAACCTTCGGTTGTTTTCTGTATAAGTTTACTTTACTCGAGAGCCCAAGTCTAGGCAAACTTAACGAAGTCCCACTTGTTTTGAGCTTCTTTTAAGCTGGCCAGTACAGCTCAAAACGAGTAGGACCTTGTTAAAACGTTTGATGTCTAGGATGCGATTGAAATAGAAGGATGATGAGAATGAATCCAAAAAATGTTGGTTGCTCAAAGTTAAAGTCACCGAGGCACGAGGGACTGCGCTTGGTTTGATTTTTGGCGTGGGTACAAAGTACCGTGAGCTACATACCGTGAGGCCTAGCGGAAGTAGCCTAGGGTGGCCTAACGGTTAAGTCACGCTAAGTGCATATAACATCAGTGATCGACCCCAAAGTTTCACAAGACCGACTTGCAGCATTCCGGCTTGCTTCAACATTTTTTTTCGTCAAAACACTTTCAATTCCACATCAAACAACCTACCATGTCAACATTAATCGAGAGAAGGGTTATCAACCTACGTTCCACTATACGGTTATGCAACTCCATCCCTCTTTGCTCCACTTCCCGGGGATTCCACCAAACTTCTCAGCAAAAAAATGTGGAGCCTTCTGCAAGCAACTCAACCAGTATGCTGCAATCTAAGCTCGTGGGCAAGAAATTCGTCGACCTAGTTCGAGGCATGGATCAGAGAGCCTCGTTTTTAGCCAAATTGGAGCGAATCGATCCAGTGGAAATTCAGCCTTCTGCCTCGGCTCCTGAAACCAAGAAAGCAGCAAGCTCTTCATCAAATACATACGAGGATGAACCCGACTTTAAATTTGAAAGGAAAAGAGGCAAACGACATGTCATGAACCGAATAAGGAACGAACGTCTACAGGGTATCTCTATCCTTGCCACTCCTCAAGCAGATGGTGATGCGGGTCGTCTTTTGATCGATTCATTGGACATCAGCAAACGAAAAGCAGTCACTCGTGTAAGATTGACTGTACCCAAATCGCTCTCGCAATCATCAGAAGTAGATGCCAAGCTCAAGTAAGACTCTTCGATCTACTGCAAACAAACTACACCGTGACATAACTTCTAACTTGTTTTTCTCATTGTCTAGGGGCGTCCATGAATTCCTCAACATGTACCTAGGCCCGCTCATCTGGGCCAATCCTACCGTCGACGTATCTCTATCCTACGATCCTAATCAAAATTCCTCTAATCTGAGAATGGAATCTGAGGAGGGTACGCATTCTTTCTCGTCTCTATAAACCGCTCCTGCAATCACTCTCAAATATCTCTCGATTTCATTCAATTTGATCGAACATTGAACACTGGTCCAAACTCTGTTGCTACCTCTAGGTTCTAATCCTACCGAAATGAAGCTGGATAGTCTCAGTCGATCTGAAATTTTGCAATTGATACTGAATTAAAGACAAAGAAACCCGTGGATGAAAAAATTGAGTTCAGTCAAATAAGATAATGATGTCAGATTTGACACCACCATGCTTGCGCTTAGAGCTTGCTCCATGCTCCTCGACCTGGCAGGACGAGCCTCTTGACTTGAAAAAAGTCTATGAAGCCATAAAAGCTTCATGTCAATGGCAAAAGATTCCTTTGACCCCTTGTCAGATGAATCTCCAATGGTAGGTCTTTTTTCATGAAGTGGTGACAGCATCCCTCATTTTCGTTGGATCGCTTGGGTCAATGCATTGTGACTCCTAATTTCCCTGTAGATGAGATGGATGAGAAACTGAAACGTTATATATTGCACTTCTCCCCCAAGAGGGGGACAAGCCCACACACAGACGACAAAGCTAGTCTGAAGATGAATAAGAATTACAACTTTTAAGTAGTTCAGTCAAAGGTAGATCTGTTTGTACACTAGGCGTGTTGATGTGTAGACACACCTGCACAAACCATGCAACATACTACAAACTCGCATCGCTTCGGATGTGTTAAAAGAGAGATCCTCAGTCCGGTCTCAATGTTGTAGTAACTCAACACATGGTATCGGACAAGTTGCTGACTGTAACAACTGCCTGAAATGACTCAAGACCTCTGCGTCACGCGCAATGTACTTTTTCAATCTCGAGAGCGGCTTGAGGTCCAAGTCGATCATTTTGATCTCGGCTTTCCGTGAAGGCTGAGTGGGTGGGCTGCTACTCAGCTCCTCTTCATGCGTTTGTTGTCCCAGTTCCTTAACGATCCGTATGAAGACTGAGCAATCTTTCAAGGTCATTGAAACCATGTAGAGCACTGCCTTTTCTCTGGCGGTGAGCTTCTCGAATGTCGCATCGTACTCGGCGGCGCTTGCCGGACTCGTGATCAGCGGGAGAAGAGCCTCAAACTCAGTCAGTTCAATTGGCCGATCAAGATCAGCGTCATGAGATTCGCTTGCGAGAAGACTAGCGATTCCATCGAGATCGATGGGATCAAGCCGCCGCTGAAGCTCATCGAGTCTTTTTAGTCCAGTCGATTGATGTATCCCGGTCGCCAATAAGTCCAACGTTTTTTCGTCGAGCTGAGTTTTCGAATACGCAGCTCATTGTTAGAGATTGTTAAGACCACGTACAGTAGGATGATAGAATGAAGAAGTTATGATTGACATACCTCCATTTCTCCTGGTTTTACAATCAACCCATTTCTGAAGACACGAAAGTTGTTATGAAGTTGACTGGGTCGATGATCGGGTGAGCCAGTGGATTGGACGAGAGAGTTTGGAGTCGCAGCACTCAGCCATTCGCAGTACAATCGATCAACAGCGTTTCGCACAGTACTGAGGTCTGATGAACCAAACAGCATCAACGGACAGAACCGCGTCTTGCTCGTGTAGTAAGGATTCAGATTTTCCTCCATCGACGCTGTGGTGGCACGTACAGCGCGGTAGATGCAGGTACGGCAATATCTCGATTTGATTTCTCGATGGTCAGGTTTGAGGCTTTCGATAGATTGGGGAAGAAACGTCCATTTGGGCTGTCGATTCCGAGCCGGTCACGTCAGTTGGTACAATCTTCAACATTGATATGGACATTGTGGATTAGAAAAATGAAGATGAGTCAAACCTATGACCTCATCTTGTAACTCAACCTTGATCTCAAACGCCATCTCGACTACATCTCCTGATTCTGTGAGCTCGCCAGCCAAGTCCTCCATCACAAATCCTAATGGACACGTCTTATCGATTTCCGATCGAGTACGTTGATTGCCTGACCGACTGGAGTGGATGGCCGAGTCAAGGGCCTGCAGCCAGCTAGCATCAAGTTGAACTAATGTGAAGTGTAATATATCTTGAGACTTGAAAAGTTGGGCTACGACCCGCTCTTGAAACCCTGCGAACGCCAGATTCTCATTTTGAGCGGTTGTCAAACTTGCATTTGCTTCCTGAGTCATTGACACCGGTTCCGCAGATTTAGGATCCTCCGGGCCGATGGAACCTGGGGGCTTGTGGTGGTGATCGTTTTGATCATGGGCGATTGTACTTTTTCTCAATCTCAAGGCTTTGCACTTTAGCCCAGTTGAATCACCAGATGCTGGCTGGGTTTGTTGGAGATCTGGTTTGTGAACTACCACTAGATTGGCAGCACCTTCTGCTATATATCGCCAGTTGGAAGGCTCGCTCGACCGGACCGCGTCTGTGAGTTGACGGTGAAGTGGAGTTGCATCTTGATTATCGAGATGGGTGGACATGTTGCGCGTGCTATCATGGCTCAGCGACCCGCAGATGTTCGGAAGTGCGCTACGCTTACACATACAGGTCCAAAGTTACATGTTACCTTCTACCACATTTCAGCCTGATTAGACTCACCCTTTTAATCTGAAGACATGTTAGAGGGCTCCGATGCGTCGTGCCCATGCAAATCTTTGATAACCTCCAAAGCTGACCTGGTAAGTCTCAATTTCCCTCTAGCGAAATTTCCTCCTACCTTTCGATGGACTACGCGACTATTTATCAATGATGACCATTAGCCAAAAAAATTACTAGAGTCAAGCAATGAGGTCCATTCGGGCTAATGACAATATTTGGCTTACAATACTTTCTGACTCATTTTCTCAACTCCCCCCTCTTGCTCCCGCTGCTTGATCTGTGACTGACTTCTTGGTTCTTTTCCACGTTCCATTGTATGGGCATCGACAGGCGTATTCCACTTCTTACGATGGATGTTGAAAGACGCATGAATGATGATAGAAGCGGATTGTATTCTTGTGCACTCGAAATGACTTGTAGATCGCTGTTGCTCAGCCGGCATTCTTTTTATCAATGCTGTACCTCAAAATTTGAAATTTGTAAATCCCAACTTGGTGCCCGGAGATCCTCCAATCACCCTATCAAGCTTACTCCTCGGTTCATTGAGAGCCACGCGAAGTGGGCTGCAAAGTGCAAAGGCTCATGATCTTTACAATTATCTGAGTCAAACTATACGTTTCACCTGACTTGTTAACAGTGAATTTGAAGGGTTGGGGCTGAGAAGGGCTGGCACAGTGTGATCGACATCAGCCTTCAGGTACCTCCACCACATCCCAACATCATCAACTTTCGTGATGACTCACCAACGAATCTCAAACTGCTACAGTAGCTAAAGGC
>KZ149086.1:880-13352 GCA_002157085.1 Melampsora occidentalis | reverse complement strand
ATGTATGCTCCGATCAAGCTGTAACAAAACATGATTGAACACGGAGATCGGGGTCGGCCACGACAGCGCCAAGTATTTATATTGCTCAAAAGTCAAGGAGCTCTCTGCCCCAATGGTGGCCACTTTAACACTCTCCGTCGTGTAGCCTTCTCTTGCATGTCCTTATTCGACTAAGCAAAAAGAACAATATTGAAGCGGAGCTTATCCTTTTGACCAGTCGTTCCTTTTAAACTTCTCTCGAAGCTGAAGTTGACGGACATAGAATATGAGACAAGCTTAAGCATCTAGCTGAATAACCACAAAGTCCAAGCTCACAGAACTAGTCGTCGGTTCACTTGGTCTTTGCGGAAGACTCACCTGACTACTAATTCTAGAAGCATGAATCAACCTCCATTGGCATCATGACGAAACTACCCAGATATCAGATTGTGGGAGTATCATGGATCTGCAGGTATCAAATTTCGAAGCTACCGGAGATCATTTTCATCTGCGTCGTAATCTACAAAAGGAACACCTTGAAAACTTGTGAAGTCAACAACATCCAACGGACAAGTCAAGTACGCTCCCTATTGCGTGGATACTATAGGGCTAGCTACGTTGATATTATTGATTTGTTGCTATTCCTGCTATAAAATATGTGAACCATTCATTGAGGCCTACAGAAGCAATAACGCTGATCAGCAGTGCACGTAAGACAGATTCCATGAACAAAGAACTCGAAAAGTCCCAATTTGAACGCCTGGCAGTGGAGCTTTGAGATTCAACGCCTGGCAAATTTCCAAGCCAATGCTTTTGGTCGCTTGCTGATCTGATGATACATGTGAAAGAATACGATGATGACTGTGACAGAAAACCTTTATAAGGTAAAAGATATAACACGCTCAATCGACTGTTGACGAGACAGCGAGTGAGGAAAGATAACTAGGAGCAACGAGCTCACAAACCTTTATAAGGTAGAAGATATAACGCGCTCAGTCGACTGTTGACGAGACAGCGAGTGAGGAAAGATAACTAGGAGCAACGAGCTCACGAACCTGAAGACAATTAAAACAGACAAATATAGGTCCTTTTAGAATTCTTATTCCAATAATTAAAGGTAAGGAATCAAATGGAGAAATGAAAGAAAATAAGAAACACAGGTTACAAACCTTTATAAGGTAAAAGATATAACGCGCTCAGTCGGCTGTTGACGAGACAGCGAGTGAGGAAAGATAACTAGGAGCAACGAGCTCACGAACCTGAAGACAATTAAAACAGACAAATATAGGACTGAACAGAAGCAAAAGAAAAATACGAATAATCGAGTTCAGCAATAATATCAAGATAACAAAAATAAAGAATGGAATTACTATACCCTTTTAGAATTCTTATTCCAATAATTAAAGGTAAGGAATAAGAATTCGAAAAGGGGGGGAACAACAAGACTCCACTACATATATCAAAAATAAAAATGAAAAAGAACAAAGACAAATAACACCCCTGAGATCTATACACCACAATCACGCTAAACCCCTTGCTTCTTCTAGAAGAACTCCAAATTACCATTACCCACAGTAACTACGCGTCTACATCTATCCAAACCAAAATTGGCAATGTTTCTTGACCGACACAAACTTGAATTACAACAACATGCTGCACCAGAAACTAAGTGAGCGTCTATGGCGAGATAAACCAATTAGAATCTACCGCCCTTGGGCAGCATTTCGTGTGTGCACAAGACAATCTGCTCAATGGACAATTGTTCTTCTCATTCTGTTGCCCAACGTTTACTCCTTGATTTTGTATACTACTTTGCTGCTTTACATGCCTGCTTAACTATCAAATGTTAATGATCTATGAGGTCTTTTCTATGCGTTTCTGTGATATCTGTTGGGATAGCAGCTTCAGTGACTCTACCAAGTTGCCCCAGTATATCGTGATTTGTATGAGATGATACCGCTTGATGGTATTGGAAACTTTGAGTCTCGACTCTAATGATTGAGCAGTTCCAGTGGTCTGAACACGACTGTTCTACAGATCACCCTTGCTAAGTCTCATTTGACCAAATACTGCTGCCGGAACTCAATCAGCAGGATCAAATCCATCTTGAACAATTCTGCATTCAAAATCAGGCTTTAAAAATACAACAAACAAGTGGTTTAGAATGCGGAACCGTGTATCTAGAAGTTGATAATACACACGTCCTTCCGTTGCGAGTTTCAAAAGTATTCGCTGAGGAAACGAAGACCTGGGTATCTGCTGAAATGAATTTGATTGACTATCCAAAGTATATGTTGGGTATCCTATCAAACACGTTGTCGATTCTCAATTTAGGCGAGCAAAAAACGCGGCCACATATCGAGGGCAGGAGATCTCAATCTGTTTTATATAATTTGACTCTTCATTGAGCTTTGAAAGATTTATCAATAAAGCATTGTGGTGGCAAAAAAAGCCTTTTGATATCTAGAAAGCGTAACATTTACCACAAAGGGGTAACTTCCATTCGAAAAGCATCGAGGACATCGGGTTAAATTCTGACTCCTGAGAATGCTCAGCTTGGAAATGAATCTGATTGGAAGATAATCTTATCATACCCATCTATAGTTTTCCTTGCTTGAGTAGAGCAGGTGATGTTAATAAGCATTCGAGCGAGAATTAGAGCAGGTGATGTTAATAAGCATTCGAGCGAGAATATCGTGAAGGAATTGACAACTCTCGACATACAGCAGGGCTTGAGAAAGAGTATTAAAGGATTGATTGAGCGTGTATAACATATTGGTGTGCTTAGAAATCACTAGAAATGCAAGAAATGCATAACATTTTTACTTTTTTTATGTGGAAGAGGATCAATGCTGATAGAGTGCCTGTGTAAAAGTTCTGGACGCTGAGCAGGGATCAGCTTCAGACCAGTATAAAACTGATGCAACCCCTCCTTCTCACCAGATCACATCCATCCTTCTTAACATCAATTTCACCACGTATCGTACCACCAACCCTTTTCTTGATATATTATTGACAACCTCTTATCTTTCAGACCACTCTGCTTTATTCTTTCCGTCCTTGAAATGGCGCAACCTATACCAACCACTATGACTTACTCTGCTCTCCTAAACATTATTCACTTCATTCAAACCATACTAGACGATCAAGCCCTATCTACCAACGGTCCTCGGGAGCGACTTTTACCTTCTTCTATTCTTCATATCTTGGATGCAGAATCTTCGATGCTAGACGTTGAGGCCCGCAACACTTGGGTAAACGGCGAGTTGGAGGTTTGGAGTGACGCGAACGAAACCAGGAGTCGTATTATCAATGAACTTCAACCAATCCTCAAAGAATATGGCGTAGGTCTCCCCTTAATTGATTATCTTCCTGAACGTGCATCACCAGAATGGTTCTCTCTTTATGTTTTCGTCCGTCATACTTCTGACCTCTCTCATGTTGTTTACAAAAACTCTGACTTACCTGAAGAAGATCAAGACAAGTGTCCTATCTGCACTGGTACCTTTCAAGCTGGTGAGCGCTACGTTCCTTTATCGTGTCATGCTTCTCATTGGCTTCACGAGTCTTGCTTAACTGAATTGGCGGTACACTCTCGCGACTTCTTATGCCCACTTTGTCGTGAACGTCCTTACCCTGAGTAGAAAGATTTGATATCCGTTCTCTTTTTTTCTCATAAACTTCTTATGTCTATTTAATTGGTTGATAGATCCAAAGTTAAGAAGGTATTTCCGTAACAACTGGGTTGTATAACGGGATCTTTTTCATCAATTCACCATGTAGTTTTTTGATTTGTAGCTTTATCAACATCACGACAAAGTTTGCATACTATAATTCATAATGTTTCGCACGATCCTCCCAAAAAAATGCGCGAGCCTCATCAATCCAGGTTCATCTGAACAATCATCAATGAGAAATCCTCGTGAGCATTATTGTTTAATTTATTTACATAGTCCTGATTCTAAGTTGACGTAGTATTCTAGGAATACTTTGTTAGAAGTAATGAGATAATCGCGAGGTCACATTTTCTTCGCCTGAAAAATCTGAAAATCTGATATGATTACATAATTTATCGATTTCAAATTCGCTTTGAAATTTGGAGCGCAGAAACACAGATATGATGATCCTCAAAGCCATTGAACATCTCTGCTCAATAGTCAGAATTGAAGCGGGTCATGTGATGCCGTAGGGTATGTAGATACAAATCATAAATTATCTTGTTAGATGCGCACGAGAATTTGAAACACTAAGAAAATATCATAAAGTGATGAGTCAAAGAACCTGACTATAAATTTTCATGGCGATGGATTTGAATGTGAGAAATATGTTTTGCATTCTCTGACTTCTTGGATATATTGCCAATCTCAATAGCAGTATCTCATTCCTTGATGTCTCATATAAAAATCTTGATTGCATCAATACCGCAATAGTCACGACTCATACTAGAAAATCATCATGGAATCCTTCTTGAATATCCCCTCCTCTGTTCTACTATAAACAATTATACCTCGTCAACAAAGGATCTTATTGAAATATGGCAAAGAGCTTATCCTCATATCAGCCAACATATATTAGGATGCATTGCACTTTGCTTAGAAATCATATAATCTCAATCTTCTAGTTGATATAACCAATATTATTTCACATCAATCTTCATGTTTTTGCAATTGCTAGTTTGCTACTAGTACAGTGAAAAATATTACAGCATGCCTACATTCATCATAGCCTGATCAAAGCACATCTTGACTTAATTCGTGTTGACAGATATTCAGGTTTATTGGAAACATGATCTACCACTTATTTTTGCTTAGTCTTCCGCCAAGTGATGTTCCTTGTAGACCAACTGCCAAGTATATGTTGAACATAAGCAGTAAAATGCGAAATATCTTTCTCATAGAGGAAAGCTACCTTACGCTCCTTCACAATGAGACATACCTCGATAGTGATAACCTTTTGAGAAAGCTGAAAAGCAACAGTAGGCATATACGTCTGTTCTGTCTATGGAATTTCATGCCAAAATGCTTCTTTCATGGCTGGTACATACACACACAATGTTCAAACCTCATTGATTCCCAGACAGCCGTAAGTTTGCTTATGTCAACACAACAATCACATCCAAGAACGGAGGATGAGAAACACAACACATCAGACATGTGTGAAATGGCTATCTCTTTGTTTGTTTTTCAACACTTGGTACTCGGCCCTACTCGACCCTCATGCAAGGTCAATGTTCTACACGCGGGGAAAACTGGTGGATCACCCATTTTTTTTTACTGTGGATCTGTGGGGATGACTGAGTGATGTTGAGCAACAGCCAAGGCCTTCATAGAGATAGAGGACTTGCCCAAGCCGTCGCGCAAAGCTCTTGTCACACAATCTGGGGGGGGAACCCAGACTCCTACATGACCCTTTACATGATGATATAGTAAATTTGCTGAGCTCCCCAGCGGAGCAACAAGGAGCACGATGCAAACAAGGTGCTGGAGTATTCAGAAGGACAGGTTTTTTCAAACAATGTACTTTTACAACACAGTTTCAAATATTTGCAGAATACAGTTTAATACGACCAGAATGAGCGAGACCTAAAGATGAAAAAAAAGTTGAAAAAGACAGAAAAAATCTGATACAAGGACCGCCGAGTCGGATTGAGTACAAGGTAAGAGAACTCGGAAAGTTTTTCTTATTATTGAAGCCGTTCAGCTTTTCTCACCATTTTTTTTTATTTTGCCATGCATCGATCCTTGTTACGATTCACAGCAAATCGACCTAACCAAACAACTCGATCGATCAAACAACTTACTAAGGTTTCATTAAACTCTCAACAAACGACTCTAACGCATACATCTCAATCTTCAGTTTACCATTCATACCCTTTACCATCTTCAAGATCATTGACCACTTCATCAACCACATTCAAGAATAACAATATGACTACCAATACCAACAATATCATCGATGGGACTCAAATTGCCAAGTGAGTCAAAGTCATATCTCAATGTCATCACAGAGCACTAACCATGAACTCCTTTCATCAGGCAGCTTCGAGACCAAGTTGCCGCCAAAATAGCTGCTGATTCATCTCTGAAGCCTACCTTGGTCGTCATTCAACAAGGAAGTAGACCCGATTCGACCACCTATGTTCGAATGAAACAAAAAGCCGCGGAAGAATGTTCTATTCGATTTCTTCACATCATACTTCCCGCTGAAGCAAGCGAAGAAGTGGTGGCAAAAGAGATCACTCGTCTCAATGATGATCCATCCGTTGATGGTTTACTCGTTCAACTCCCCCTCTCACCTCACATCGGATCAGCCGGGGAACGCCGGATCACCGAATTAGTTAGCCCAGACAAAGATGTGGACGGATTCCATGCTTACAACATCGGATTACTCAGTTCGAGAGCTTCGGAGCCTCTCTTCACACCTTGTACACCCGCTGGTGTCATCCGTTTGATCGAACACACTGGCATCTCAATCTCGGGTAAACATGCCGTTGTTCTTGGTCGAAGTGATATTGTGGGAAGCCCAGTTTGCGCTCTTCTTAGACGAAAGGACGCCACTGTCACACAATGTCACAGTCGGACTTCCAACTTATCCGAGATCGTGAGTCCCCTGCATTCATCTTGTCTCATCATTTTTATGAAAAGTCTATCCACCTCGGATGTAGTTTTCTTAAATTATTGCGCTGACATGTGATTTTGTTTCTGTCAATCTGCTTACGCACATGGAAACATATATCATTGTATCCAGCTTAAGACCGCCGACATTGTCGTTTCGGCGATCGGACAAGCCAAATTTGTCAAAGGGGAATGGCTCAAAAAGGGATGTGTGGTAGTAGACGTGGGGACCAACTTCATCCCTGATTCTACTAAAAAGTCTGGACAAAGGCTTGTAGGCGATGTAGACTTTGAGTCCGCAGCTCCAGTGGCCGCTCAGATCACACCTGTCCCGGGCGGTGTTGGTCCGATGACTGTAGCTATGTTGATGGAGAACACTTTGTTGAGCGCACAACGAAGAGTTGAACGAACTCGTTCGAGGAATATCAAGCCTCTCAAGTTAGAAAGATTGACACCGGTTCCTAGGTATGTAGTCTGCTATTTACCCGTAGACGTACCGTCCAATTGACGTCCCCTACTTTTACCTTGCGTGCGACGTTTTTAGTGACATCGAAATTGCGATGGCTCAAACACCAAAACCGATTGCCCATGTGGCAAGTGAAATTGGTGTCTTGGACTCAGAATTAGAGCTTTATGGTCACTCCAAAGCCAAGATTAGCCTCAATCTTTTGGATCGACTTGCGCATCGAAAGGACGGCAAATATGTGGTAGTCGCTGGGTAAGTTTTCTTGATGATATACTCCTGATCCATGGGCCCAGAACTAATGTACACTTGTACTTTGCTTGGACATAGAATCACTCCTACACCTTTGGGTGAAGGTAAGTCGACAACTACCATTGGGCTCGTTCAAGCCCTCGGCGCACATCTTGGCAAAATGAGCTTTGCTACTGTCCGTCAGCCTTCCCAAGGCCCCACATTTGGGATCAAGGGTGGAGCTGCGGGTGGAGGTTACAGTCAAGTTATCCCTATGGATGAATTTAACCTTCATTTGACGGGTGATATCCACGCTACAACAGCTGCTAACAACCTTTTGGGTAAGGCTTTATCCGTTCATCTTTCTGCTTACATCACGAAATTTACTGACATTATTACTCAATGATCAAAGCTGCTGCTATCGACGCACGATACTTTCACGAGTCAACTCAATCAGACACAGCTCTTTTCAATCGATTGTGCCCTGCAATCAAAGGCAAAAGAAGATTTGCACCAATCATGTTAAGACGATTGAAGAAGTTGGGAATTGATACCTCAAAGACACCTGACGAGTTAACTGAAGAGGAACGTTCGAAATTTGTTCGACTCGATATCGATCCTGAAAAAATTACTTGGTCAGTCCGTCTAATTCGAGCTTGAGAGAGATCTGAAATTGATTATTATATGCCTTCATGTCCATCAGGCACCGTGTCGTTGATACCAATGATCGATTCTTGAGACAAATCACCATCGGTCAAGGGCCCGCAGAGCAGGGTCGCGAGCTCAAGACAGGCTATGACATTGCAGTTGCAAGTGAATGTATGGCTGTACTTGCCCTCAGCAATGATCTCGCTGATATGCGCGAAAGGTATGCTATAATTGAGCGTTTCTATTATTCACCTAGAGACATAACACTCACAATCTGATCTTTTTCATTGTTGCTAAAAAGGCTAGGACGAATGGTAGTTGCTGATAGTAAATCAGGGGTGCCGATCACCGCTGATGATATCGGATGCGCGGGTGCGATGGCCGTCTTAATGAAAGATGCGATCAAGCCTAACATGATGCAAACCCTTGAGGTAATTCATCATCACCTATTGACCTAGTCATTCGGACTTATACTTACTTGATTGGTAAAACCGCAGGGTACACCTGTCTTTGTTCATGCCGGTCCATTCGCAAACATCGCCCATGGAAACTCGTCGATCTTAGCAGATAAAATCGCGTTGAAGTTGGCTGGTATCGAACCCGGTGAGCCTGAAGATCGATATGGATACGTGATCACTGAAGCTGGTTTCGGTGCCGATATTGGGTTTGCTTGGCGTTTTTCCTTTCTCAACGCCATAGGACCATGTATTGACCCATTATACTTTGTTGACCATGTTTCAGAATGGAAAAGTTCTGCAACATCAAATGCAGAGTATCAGGACTTCGACCTAATGCAGTTGTATTAGTGGCCACTATTAGAGCCCTAAAGATGCACGGTGGTGGTCCAGAAGTGACACCTGGTAAACCATTAGCGGATGTTTATCTGGAGGAGAACCTTGAACTTCTCGAAAAGGGATGTGAAAACTTGGCTAAGCATATTGAGAATGCCCGGTCTATGGGTATCAAAGTTGTTGTCGCCGTTAACCGATTCACGTGAGTGGTTTCTACGCCAGACTATCCCAGCCTTCTAGATTTCTTATTGGTCTTCTTTTGCACAGTGCCGACACGCCGGCGGAAATTGCATTAGTAGAAAAACTAGCGATTGCATCTGGGGCTGATGCAGCAGTTGCTTGTAACCATTGGGCTGAAGGAGGAGAAGGAGCGATCGATTTGGCCAAAGCCTTGATCAAAGCATGCGAAGGAGAATCCAACGCAGACTTCAAATTCCTTTATGAACTTGATCAACCACTAAAAGCTAAGATCGAGACGATCGCTAAGAATATGTACGGTGCTGATGGTGTATCGTATTCAGAGGAAGCTGAGAAACAGATTGAGAGTTACGAGAAGCAAGGATTTGGTGGATTCCCGATCTGTATGGCTAAGACACATTTGTCATTGAGTCATGATCCTAAGAGGAAAGGAAGACCAGAGGGTGAGTGTTTTTTCCTTTTGCCTTGGCTCGAAATCTGATGTTTAGATCATCGTTGTTGATTGCATTCCGTCTTGGGGGATCGGTGCTGCAGGATTTGTCATTCCGATCAGGACGATCAAGATGTCCGCTGGTGCTGGATTCTTATACCCTATCGTGGGTGATATGTAAGTAATCTTCTTTTTCAGGATTCAAGTGATTGAATTTGACGATATATTAACAAATTGATTCCAATTTGATAGGCAAACGATGCCAGGTTTGAGTACACGACCAGGATTCTTTGAACAAGATATTGATTTGAAGACTGGACAAATTGTGGGACTATCATGATGATGATAATCAAAGCAAAGGAAGGATAAAAAAAGTATTCGAAAATTAGTTCATTCAACTGAACATCAATATCATTTCAAATTTCAAATTTTGTAACTGTTTAGGGTTTCTTGAGTTTTTTGTTTTTTATGATTTGTTTGCACCAAAAAAGGAATTGATAGATTTTCTTAAAGATTGGCGTTGGGTTGATTGTTAAATGAAGAGGTATGAAGAGTCGATTATGACAAATGAGGAAACTTATCTTGATTCCAAGTATCACTTCATGAGTTGTGTGTCCACTGATCAGACTCCAGGATGAATGTTTAGTATGATTAGCTTGTGGTACCAGAAAAAGGGTTGTAAGCCATGAATCATTGCCAAATGATTCAACTCTACAGGATGCATGTCATGAATACATGGCAGGCTATCCTTGATGAGAGGCTTGGACACTTGGGATTTACAAAGTCTGATTGGATCAAAACGGCTTTTGAAGCTTAGATAGAAAGGGAGATCTCCATTTTTGTGGACTATATAAGCTCAAATGTATTTTGAATCACAAGGTGTGTTCATTTCTTCTTATCGACTGACAACTGAGACTGAGACTGATTGTGACTGCAGTTCTTGTCCTCCAAAATCATGGCATTTGATGCACAATCAACCATCATTGTTTCTCCTTCTAGGGACAGGCATCATCATCCGTAACGGCCGTCGTGCGTCTAGAGTAGCAAGCCTTGCCTGTCAAGGCTTTGTCCAAACGGTAGGATTTGACATTACCACGCCTGGTCAAGGTCAAGGTCAAGCAAGTGGCACTAAAATCTCGGAATGACCAACCAGGTGAAGAGCCCACCCAGCGGGCTTAGTTAACGTTGAGAGGCGAAGTGAGGCTCAAGCTGGAAAGTCGGCTTGTGTAGTTCATATAAACTCGCGAGTCCTCTCGGATCGATGAGGAATTTCAGGAAAGCTTTCAAAATGTACAACTTACGATCAAAAACAAAAAAGACGATGCATTCAAATCCTTTGATAGGATCAACTCAACGTTCGGATTCACACTCAGAAATGACTGCAATCTCAACTCGGCCGTCACACCTTGAGAACAAATTATCATCTATGCCAGTGGAGATCAAATCAATTATTATTTATTGGGTTCTTCACCTTCCCTCCATTCAGGAAAACGATCAAACTCACGATACCGATACTATCTATGACAGTGATGATGATAAACTTCAGGACATTCAACGCCTTGGCCAATTCCAAAAGCCAAGTCATAGTCAGTAGATTTATTTGATCTTCACTTCATCATCCACATCCGTTGGTCCCCATTCTCGAGTCCTTGGCTGTGGTTCTGCCGCCTCAAATACCATATTGTATGTGATATACTATATACTGATAATATCTTGAATGCGTCGTCTTCAAAGGTCCTTCCTTGCTTGATATCCGATCATTTGCATCAGTCGATCGTGTCTTTTACAAATTATGCTGCTCTCATCTCTACGAGGTAAACTGTGCCTCCCAACATCAGCATATTTTTCTCATGATTGAGTAACTGACGGCTTGATTTTCGGCTTCATCCTAGAGTTTCAATTTCCAAGTCTATATGGTAGATAGGCTTAAGTTCACACTTGAAGGAATCATCAAAATGCATTCAAACAATTTTAGAAAGATCAGGTGGAGAGCTTCAGACTCAAGGGAAGAACTATTGGATGAAAATGGTTATTATTATGATCCGCAATGGGGTTCTAAGTCACGATTCGAACTTTTACTCAAGATTTTGGAATCTTGTCCTCAACTTACGAAACTCGACATTGATCTTGATCTGCATCACTTTATCTCTACCACGGAACGCTCGGAAATATCTTATACAACAAACTATTTAACTGCTTCGACATCAAATGATGATGACCAAATTCCAAAGTCATCATTTCAATCAATCTCTCAACTTACTTCACTTACTCACCTTTCACTATCCTCATCTCCACTGAATCAAAGCTCCTACACAGAAGCCTTCTTGGTAGATATCATCTCCAACCTTTCTCAACTTCAAAGTTTCACTTGTTACAGGACTGACGCTACTCATCCAGATCCTTCAGATGATCAAAAAGATAGACTGGCTTGTCAATCTCCACTGGGACTTCATCTCGCTTCTCTTACTCATCTTGTTGAATTGAATTTAACAGAAGTGCATTGTCTAGATTCCAGTTGGAATCAACTTCATTGGAAGAGTTCTTTGAAAGTATTATCCTTAGTAGATTGTGATAGACTCTCGATATCGGTATTACAGGACTTCGTCACACTTTTTCAATCGACCTTAACAACCCTCATATTTGATGACCTTCCTCGCTCTCATCGGCCTAATTGGAAAGATTCATTTAGTGAATTTATACCAAAAGATCAATTTCGATTCGAATTACCTAAACTGACGCATTTAGAAATCAACACCTTCTCAAATATTCATTTTCTAAGAGCTTTTCGACATTCAAAGAACCTTTCGTGGATCTCATTAGGTGACTCTTCGCGTTTCAGACGTCAAGATTTGAGAGAATTGATCCAAGATCGACTTTGGTCTCATTGGAAGAGGTTTGACTTCACGAATCAAGCGAGGATCTTTGGCCCTAGGCTTTTCCTTGCTCGTAGGGAAATTGAGGAGTTCAAAGCCTTGTGTAAGGAGTATGAAATCAAGATGAATGTTGATGATGTGGATGACCTTGATGAGGCTTACAATGAGGAGCATCAGGAGGAGGATGTTCCTGATGATGAAATGGCCATTGTAGTGGAACTTGGGATTGATGAAGAGGAATACCC
>KZ149085.1:11581-28258 GCA_002157085.1 Melampsora occidentalis | reverse complement strand
ACCCTCTTCCTCTAGGTCTAGAATGTTGAGGTCGATGTCCTTGTTGGCCACCAGATGCCATCTCCCATTGTGACTATCTCAGTATCAGGCTTTCTTCGGTGCCATATGTCATTACACAAACTGCATTACATATAAACAAATTTTTGAAACCAAAGTAGCATGAAGCCGAATGCGGCCGAGTGAAGTTTGAACGAATCCAAAATCATTTTCTGGATAAGCAGTCGGACGCGTCCAAGATGAAGTTTTCAGATAGTCTCTTGGGAACATGGCTAACTCAAACAGGCAACCAATCTCATCCATCATTGATTTTGTCGAGGGAAAAGAAGCAAGAAGACGTGGAAACGGAAACAGCGACACAAAGTTCAGACTTCGATCACTCCAATCCTACTTTGCTTTTCGAAATCTGACCCAAGTCCGTTTAGGATATCTTCTTACAGGCGAACACATGATGGGTTGGTGCATATACACAGATGAATCGATTGATCCGAATACCTCACTTGTCAGCTGCTCCATTGACATTGCCATCACGCCTCGCAAGTCACGAGATCGAGTTTCCAAACTACTGGCGGCCATGAAAACAAGGGAAGAGCCTACCGACTTGCAACGGCAATCAGACCTCAAACAGAGCAATCATATCCTTCTATCCGAAATTCTGACCTCTTCTTGGTCAGATCATCAAGTGATGTGTCTTTATTTGTTGCTCACTCGCCTTACAAACGAAACGGAGTCCAGTCCAGCGTGTCTCGGAGGTGAGTGGGAGGCGCAAGCAAGATATATATCACACTGGATCCAATGATGAATCGAATGATTTATTCCCACCATAATACTGCATACAGACAATCATCTGCGATCAGGCGAAATCCTTATTCCAGATCTCATCGGCGATTTATTCAATGTCCACCAACAATACGTGGCGTTATTGCCTTCTGATCAAGCACTGATGACGCCATTGTATTGGAGTCCAACCGAATTAGAGAAGCTGCGATATACCAACCTTTATCAGGCCACCCTTGATCGCCGGCGCGACTGGGGCGTGGAATTCGATGACCTAATGAGTCAGATCAAGGCATTTGTACCAAAGCTGCACAGCTATCTGTTGGGTCGTCTGGCAGGGTAATACCTACCGACTCTCTCATCCACATCATTCCGAACGGCTTTTGCGTAAGGAAGGTCAAGCTATCAACGCCCAAAAGCACTGACGCTGCGTCCAATCATCACAGCTCAGATTACCTATGGGCGTCCACCATCATCTCATCGAGAGCCTTCCCATCAACGCTCTTGGAACCTTGTATTCAGAGAAGAGACCTCTCTGCATCGCGAGTCTACACTGAGCAATCTTTCAAAGTACATCAGTCAACAAACCTGGACTCAGTATCAGAATCCGTACCGGTTTTACTTCCTGGTGTCGACATGCTGAACCATCGAAGAGGGGTCAAGGTTGAATGGAGTTCTAGGCATCAAAGTGACCCGAAGAGTTGCGTTGAAATTGTCAATTTGGAGGCTATTGCCCCAGGTAAGGTCTCCGGCGCACTTATTGTTATGACGCACTTTCTGATAAAATTTGTTTCCTTTTATAAACCTAGGCTCTCAAGTTTTCAATAACTATGGGGCCAAATCTACCGCCGAATGGATTCTGGGCTACGGATTTGCATTGGACCAGAAGGACTGGGACCTTTCCAAAAAGCCACAAGACAATCCATCAAACCCGGATGATATCTATTCCCTGAAAGTCGCTATACCCCAGTCACCAGATTGCGAGCGGCAATTAGTGACGCGAATACTTCGTAGTTTGGATGATTCTGACTTATTTCATAATCTGACCATCAAAGACCCTATTCCCGATGCACTTCTAGCTCAGCTTAGGCTGCTTGTGTCCAGCACTCCAGAAGAGCTCGAAACCATCCAAGCAGCTTTCTCATCTGTGGAAGGCAGCGATCCAGCAACTGAATCTGGCATCTTCGAACCTCTTTTACGATGCATGTCAACACGTATAAGCTGGGAGAACGAACTTGATGCGTTAGACCTGCTCAAGTCTATGCTAGAGATTCAATACGAGAGGTTGAATGCTGTGGATTGGAACACGGATGATGAGCATAATTGGCAAGGCGTACGAGAGCCAATTAGAAAGATGATCAGGATATATAGGACAGGTGCGATCTTCGCTTCTCTATAGTTCGAAAGACCGCGGACCTCGATCTTTGACTAAGACTGTGATATACTCTGTGCTTAGGGCAAAACGACATTCTGATCAACGCTATCAGGGCGCTTGATTGTAGGATTTCGGAAACCATGAAGGATGCGGAGGCTGATGGCTTCGCTTTCATGGATGATACAGACGAATCCTCGCAGATATCGGGTTGATAAGACGGTATACTCATTGCAAGGTACCAATATAATGTGATCACTGTGTCCTGAGATGTCAGTATCGCCGTGTTATTGTCTCATTATATCAATCGACACGATCAAGATGTACCGCGCAATATGCAAGTCTGTTGCCAATCGCCGTTGACAATCTGTTCGAGACACTCGATACCACTGGCACTGGGTACCGGCCAGCATGGTCCCCACCTAACATACCTGACAGCAACGCTCAGTCTCCTGGGTCATTCATGGGAGATATGGTCATATATGTAGTGTGATTTAGCACGGTGGTGAAACCAATTGAAGCTTACGAAACTTGACGAGGCGAGGAAGACTGATAAGAAATTCAAATCAAGATGACCTTTCTAGATATGGATTCAACGCGGCAGGTGACAATGCGCCTTGAGTGATCATGGCCGTCATATTTTACTTCTTTCTTTCAACCTTTTCGTATTCCTGGTGGACATTCACCATGAAATCTCTTGTTTGAGTCTAGTGTGACTTGGAATGTGAATCATTCTATTACATATGGAAAGTTGAGCACGTACTAAATCAGCATGAGCGCATGTCATCGACCATTTTCGGCCCGATCCAATTCCTATGTTCTCATCCCCCTCAACTTGCAAATCTAGAGGCCCCAGACTAGAATGGAGTTCAAAATGAGTGTAAAAGATACTATATATACCAAGTAAGTTTGACTCCATCCTAGTTGCTTCTTAGCAATGGGTAGGTATTGATCATATTTCCAAACTCTCAAGTGACATTAACCCAACAAAACTTGCCCAACTTAAGCTGGTAAAGTGACAAGCTTTGTGAATGTGACTGGGACAAAGCTTCGGTGAGAAAGACATGTGGATAAGGTTATGAGTGCTGAAAGTCTTGATTGCAGGAGAGAAAATAATTGGCACTCAGTATAATATTACGTCTGAGTGAGGAAAGAGAGCAAGCAAATACTTGGAGGGTATACATCTGTTGAACTTGCAACAATACCCAATTTGAAAGTGATGCTTGACCTCGTTGTCCCTATGCATAGTACTATCACGTCTGAAGGAAATATATATAGAACAGTAGGGTAACAAGAGAAAAAAGGATAAAAAGGACGCGAGTCATCTTTAGCCAGGAAGTAGTCAGAAGCGGGACCCTGAGTGTATGCACGTCGACCACTTGGCATATGCGTGATTGTGATAGTGGTTGGCCTCTACCTTCAACAGTTGAAGACTGCTTCACTGTGCCCGACCATAGGCAAAGATCAGCCAATCTTTAACTTGCCCAACAATCCTCATCCACTTCGTTTGAATAAAGCTTTTCTTATCTCAGATTCAAAATATCAACCTTTTTGGGGAATGGCAGGTTACGAGTTCAAAAGTTATGCTCTCACTTACACACGCACATCTCATGATTGCAAGCTTGGATGGATCCCTTTGTAATTCAAGGAAGAAACACCAAAATATCTGTTATGCGGGGCATTCTTCTTGCATCTCACCGCACATCACCTCTGGCATGGAAGTGTGTCGTACTGTTGACTGTTGATAGATTGTGACGATTAGCTCCGTTTTAATGGTTGGTGGACCCACCCGCGCTTACCTTGCACTCAATGCCGCATTACGATGCGCCAAGCCTCCTTCTCTCACGGGAACTTCACTACGACTTCCATGAGAACGAAACAAGAAAGACCAAGCAGGCTTTGTAGCGTAGCTGCGACGCTGAGAATCAGAGTGTAACGTGAGGCCACCAGAGTACCTTGATAAATGAGTTCTCTGGCCGAAGGATAAGTGACAAAGCGAGGATGTAACGCGAGAGGTCGACAATGTGCTCGAGCTGATGCGATCAGACACGATGAGTAGTGTTCGGTGTGCTATGGACCCTTCTACCCCTTCCGTTCAAAGACCTGATCATAGTTTAATCATGGGACTTTGCTCAGGTGTAACTGTAAATTAATCTACCGCCCTCTATGGATGGCTGAGTGAAGTCAAGTCATGAAGGGAAGCAATCCTGAGCAATCTATGAGCTCAGTTGAGACCATCATACCCACACCAGCTGCAGTGCCTCCCCTTCCTCATCTTTGTCCGGTTCAGACTTCTGCTCAAACTTTTTGTTCTCCGTCCTAGAGTTTGCCCAGACCTCGATAGTAATTATCAAATTATCAAACTCGTTGGTGAACGCGGTGATACTTGCCCTCCCTCATTCACCTCGAATTCCTCTTTCTGTCAGTAAACCAGGACCCTTCTTCAGTACAGCGATTTATCCCACACAAAACCGTCTCTTTGTTCGACCAACGTTTTGATTACCACCGCAGTTGCATTATCAACCTCGCATAAACCTCAACTTATTACTCAACAACCACTCATTTTATCGAACAAACATTACTGAAATTTAACCGTTTTACTCGCATCGCTTTGCTGCTGTGGAATATTCTTCTTCCTTAATTCATCTCTTTCCTGCCTCCAGAGTATCCAACTTCTTGCGCCATGAAGGAGTCTGCGCCTATGGCGATGGTCGAACGGAACCACTCGGCTTCTGCCGATGAGGATGGTGCGTAATTTTTTTGAATGTCCCATCATTTAATTTGTCTGGCGTCGTCGAAGTACTGATTTTAGATATATTTCTCGCCATACATCTCTACCATGCCTGGACTACCGACTGCCTCTCAAAATTCTTCGCCCGACGTCGATACCATCTATCATACAATTCAATCCCTCCTCATTTACCCAATATCTCCATCCCTGGCGACACTTGATCATCAACAATTCCTTATTCGCATCTGATCGTCACCATGACTGGCAACAACTTCGTAACAAAACCTCATTCTCATCGAATACTCGACAACATGCATCTTAAATCGCAAACGCCCTTCATCAAATATTCATAACCGCAAATCCCATTTTTTCTTCGCTGCCCGCATACATTCTTCTTCTTTACTTTGGACTGGCTCCATAATACCCACAAACTGCACAATCCTTCCTGAAATCACCCATACCCACAAATTTACTCACTATTGAACTGGGTTTCTCTACGATTCTGGGCTTTCTTACTTTTCTTCCAATTGCTGCTAACACACCGTGACCCGCCTGGTGCAATCTTCCCCCTATGCATATTCCCTTGCGCCATACATAATATCTGGATTATACCTTCCGCTGTCCTCATTTATCAAACTTCCGGCTTGCAGTAACCTCCTCCCTACTTTCGTCAACACCTGTTCCGAGATTTCAAGGTAGTGCTCTGAGCAACTATAGGCCTATCAGCGAAATGAGCACTCAGAGTGATGTCACCATGGTCAATCGCAGCTGGATGAATCCCGACGATGTCTCAACACCGTCAGTTTCTTCGCTTGCTCCTCCCCTCTCTGCATCTGCCGCCAAAGCATTCTGTTTGCCAAGCTGAAATATCAAAACTTCTCTTGAATGTACTAGATTCGTGCCAAAGGAGTTTATCAGCTTTGAAGATCCGCCTCCGCCTAAAAGCTTTCACTATTTATCCACAGATGGCCGTGAAAGCCCCTCGCCGACCTCCCCCTCAGACGGAAGCCCAACGAAGATGGTCTCCGTCCAAGATATCACAACTCAAGCAGACGCTGTAAAGCAGCGGAAGCGTCATCGAATAACCGGCGCCATCGCTATCGCCGTCTTGGTTCTTATCGCCGTTGCTGTCGCCATTGGAGTTGTTCTCGGGACACAACATTCTTCCTCAAGTAGTGAAGCTTCCTCAACAGGAATAGGAAGTAGCCGAGCGACCGGAAGTGGCAGTGCAAAAACTGGCGGTAAACTTTGGGGTGTGGGTGGGGACACTATCACGGTATGTCTCCATTCGTGCTCAGACATGATGTCAAACCATAAATTCCTGACGCTGAATTCCAAACACAGACCGAGGACGGTAGTAAGTTCCTTTACAACAACACGCTTGGCGGCACCTGGGTAGCCATACCTTTCAATGACACCGCTAGGCCGCAATCTGACCAACCAGCACTGTCGGAGCGTTGGGACTACGCTGCAAACCGAATTCTGGGCGTCAATCTCGGTGGTTGGCTTGTTCTTGAACCCTTCATCACACCCTCTCTGTTTGAACCCTATGCTAGTCTTCCTACCCCAATAGTTGATGAGTGGGGATTAAGCCTCCAGCTGGGAAAATCACTGGCCTCTACACTTGAAAACCATTATGCTACATTCATCACTGAAGAAGACTTTGCGCAGATCGCTTCTGCCGGTTTGAATTGGGTCAGGCTTCCTGTTGGATGGTGGATGATGGAAACATGGACAGGAGAGCCCCTTTTAGAAGGAGTTTGCTTCAAATATTTCCTCAAGGCGATCACATGGGCGCGCAAGTACGGCCTGAGGATCAACTTAGATTTTCATGCTGTACCAGGATCACAGAATGGATGGAATCATAGTGGGAAGTTTGGGACCGTTGGCTTTTTGCACGGGGCAATGGGTATTGCCAATGCTCAGGTGTGTCGAACTTCACAGTCGCATCTATACACAAATTACTAAACGTACTTGCTTTTGGCGCTGTTTGAATCCATAGAGGTCATTGAACTATATCAGGACGCTTGCCGAGTTCATCAGTCAACCACAATACAAGAATGTAGTGCCCATGTTTTCTGTGTTGAATGAGGCGCAGCTTTCGGTGATTGGCTCAGCACCGCTTCGGTCTTGGTGAGCCTCGAATTTATCCCCATTGTTATGTCATTTGATCCATCGACAAATGTTGCGCATCTGATTCATCGTTTTCCGCCCTGCAACAGGTACTACCAAGTGTATCAACTTCTTCGAATGATCGGAGGTGTAGGTGAGGGAAATGGACCTTTCATGGTCATCCACGATGGTTTCGGTGGCTCTGGTGGTGGCCAGAGAGGATGGGACACATACCTTCCTGGGGCTGACAGGCTCGGATTAGACACTCACTCCTACCTATGTTTTGGGCCCCAAAACACGGACAGTATGGGATTCAATTCCATGAAGCCCTGTTTATCATGGGCTCCGCTCTTTAATCAGACATTGTCAGGTTTCGGCCTCAACGTTGGCGGAGAGTTTTCGTGAGTGATTTCTTCAATTTTCTGATTGAAGAAATAACTATGCACTTCATTTTCTTACGTTGGCACCACTTTATTCGACATGTATCCAGGCTGGCTGTGAATGATTGCGGTTTGTGAGTGTATTCCTAATAAAGTGTTCTACACGGTCTTTCCGGAATTTTTGACATTTTTTCTACCCCTTTTCCCCTTGCTAGATTTGTCAATAATGTTGGATTTGGAACTCGATTCGAAGGTACATTTCCTACACCGGCAACAGCCGACGGACAATTCAAAAAAATGGGTACTTGCGAGTCAGTATTACTCTCTCATTAGAACTCTTCTTACCCCATGATTGATTCCACCCCTCTTTTCGTGTACACAGCCAGTGGCTCGATCATCGTCAGTGGTCTGCAGCTACCAAGGAGTCGTTTGCGGATCTAGCACAGACTACGCAAGACTCGATGCGTAACTCGTTTTTCTGGACATGGAAGATTGGAAAGTCCCTCAATCAGGATAACCCCCCCAACCCTATGTGGAATTATCTCAATGGGCTTCAAAACGGCTACATCAGGTAAAAAGGAATCTCATTCACCCTTTAAAACAGCCTTGATTAACATCTTGTTATGGTGCCTACTTTTTTCAGGCCAGACGCACGGGCAAGTAACGGACGATGTGTCGACGTAGTGGCTGCTCAAGGAGGGACCTACGTAGCTTCGCCCTGGTCAGGAAAACTGGCCTCATGGCAAACAGGGGGTGCTGGGGCTGGAGTAATCGATCCTACGGTCGCAAGTGCCTATGCCACCTTCCCGCCGGCCCAGATTCTAGGTGCACCGAACGGCGGTTCTTATCAAACCGCTTCGCTACCGAAGTACGTACAAGCCGGCTCATTGGTAACCCTCAAGCCTCTCCCTATTGCTGGCGTAAGCAGTTCAGCTTTGGGTACCGGAATGACCCAACCTAATGACACTGCCAAGACATTCGTCCCTCAACCGGGGTGCAATTACCCAGACCCATGGGGTGGGGTAGGGATTGCGCCTCCAACCCCGATCTGCGGCAACTGATGCGTACTATAGCTATGACGAGTGCAAATGCGAACAATCAGCATCATTTCGTTTTTCAATCACTCTCTATCGACCATATCCTCTATCATCCCATAACTTATTGATATCGCACATCACTAATCCGCTAGTAGCTAACTAGTAGCTAACCACACAATGGATAACTCCATCAATTATTTCCTCGCGTATGTGTTGGACCGAGCTTCGGATAGTTTGTTGTAAATTCGCTCACTCTACGGACCTCAATCTTTTACTCATTTATTCATATCGATATATAGGCTTTGTAAATTGACCTTTGTATCTTTTTCTTATCTGGACAACTGTTGAAATTATCAAACTCATAACCCGAGATCTCAAAGTATCTGTGAACACATATAGTGAGACTTCACGAGTACAAAACGACCATTGCCCAAGAAATCTACCATTGACTCACTTATCAGATCACAAAGACATTTCAACAATACAATCATATGGTCTGACGTGAGCCCTAAAAGCCCAATTCGCCCGAGCCGGGAAAACTCCATACGCACGGTTTTTGATCCTGGTACTTTAGTTCAAATGAGCGAATCCTCTCAACTCACATTTTGCACCATTCTATAATTATTTTTCCGTATCCTTATGCCCAAAAGCCCACCTCCCCTCAATTAGTCATACATAGCTTCGACTCCCAGATTAGAGTCCAACAGGACCGTTGGTTCACCTCCCAGTAATGCTTTAACCATGCCCAAGTGACCCTACTTTCTGTCTAGTGAAATTCTCTCAAAAAACTCGAGTATGGGAACTCACTCGAAGTTGAACAAACTTGTTTCTCCCAGAAAATACCAAGCGCTCTCAAAAGCGAGTGTCGAATGTATGGGACTTTCGGTTTAATTTCGTCTTCAAAACATTGTTCCAAACCAGATACAAGATTAGAGAAGAGTAAAAAAGAATTTTTCGAACAATATGAAAATGCCGTGTTCCAAATTTTTCAACTCAAAAGCATTTCCCAATTTCCCAATTCATTTTCGGAGTTACTCATTTTCTCAAAAGAAACAAAAACTAGGTTTATAGAAATCTCTAGGACGGTCTAGAGAGAAATCTCAAAGAAGCCATTTATTCTTCTTTTATTCTTCTTCAAATCTCAAGATCGAATTAAGAAGGGGAGAAAGATGAAAATCAGATGAGAAATCAGATCATTCGATTTCTGTTTCATGAATAAATTGAGTTGACCTGGGCGGCGTTTCCTTTTCAACGCCCGAAATATATTTTTCGACTTTCGTCACAAGTTTTCAGTGATGACACCCACTGCAAATTTGATGGTCTAAGATTCTATCTGATGTGAGGCTGACAGGCATCGGTGCTACTTGCTGCTTTGCAAGATAATCGATGTTTGAAACCCTTGAACCAATCAATCATTCCTTTCATTTGATGTTTGTGATGGGATGCCGTACCTGTACGGGGGATATTTTATTAGATTCCTTTTAAAATGCTCTATGCATCAGGAGCAGGCTACAAAAAATCACATACTAGGGCTTGCTATGCTTTGATCCCTGACGGTTTTTACTCTTGGCAGCTGTCGCAAAGCTTGGGAGAAGTGATCTTCTGGGCTGTCTGATGGGGAACTTTCAGGCGATGTTGGAAAATTCGTACTTCTCCTTCCGGAGCTAAACTGCTTCATTTTACCTAACCCCCCACCTGAACTTTCAGCGGATGTTGGCAAATCAAGACTGGACCTTCCGGAGCGGTACTGCTTGATTTGTCCCAACATGGGAGTTGATCCCGCGTGTTGCTTTCCTTGGCTCGAGCTCGGAACTTCGTTTGTATGCTCATTCGGGGGAAATGTCGACTTTTGATGTTTGTTTGCACGGATATCTTGCTGGAATTTGTGGAACGCGTTGGATACTGTGGTGCAGATTTAGTGAGAAATTGACACTAACAAGCTTCGATGGAGACATTCAGATTGCAAGATTTGATGAATGCAAACCTTTTTTCTGCTTGCGAAAGCTGACTCTCGGGTCAGGTAGAGCCCAATGGTACCCCCCAATCCCTGTGTTATGAGAGTAATCCTTGATCTTCCCACTGGTGGGCGGCTTCTGGCGTGAGACTGATTTCTGTAAGCCACGCCTCATGCTTCCAAGATCTGCTATATTACCACGGGCAACTCTTGAGTCATAGTTGGAAGCAATCTCGCCCGAGTGATATATATTTCCCTCGGGGATGCCAGCTTTCGCTGCAGCGTCGAATGCCCTCTTCTGAAGGATCAACTGGCCATATACACAAGATAAGAATGCCAGGAGCAAGATACGTCGGATGATTGTCATTTTTTGTCGACTTGTGGGAGAGGCGATGGGTACAGTTGTGCTAGTTTCTCATTAGCTCACACTGAATGGATTTTAAACCCTTCGTTTCGGCATGCGCAAGGCGTATCGGATCTAGTATGTGTAATGAGATTGAGATTGCTATGATCATCATGGAGACTGGTTTCGCCTTCAGTCATACTAATACATATACATACATGCAAGGTTGAGGAGAGAATTATTGGTCCGAGGGCTTTTGAAACCAGATCACAAAGTCTGAAGTTTTTTATATGACTGCAAGCGAAACCATCATGGTGCATTCTCATTTTTTGGGGGACTGGATTCAATTTTTATGGGAAGACTGACTTTTGACCTTTGAGTGTGTCATTATTCATAGTTGTTGCGCTGCCTTGCAATCAGGCCACTCCAAGCAATAAAAATGGATTACCACGTCAAAGTATTAAGTCGCGAACAGGCATTGCATCCAACACACCCCTATTAATCTGCGGCACAAGACCACCCCCCGCAGTGATGTCTTCATGAAAATTCCCACTCAGGGGTACGTTTGGGCTTGAATCTGGGTTACATGAGCAGCTTGTGTTTGCGCTTAACAGCCACGAGGACCATGTTTGATCAAGGCTGATCACATGGACAAATGAGCTTATGAAGAAAAAGATACAAAATGGTCTGTGAGTAGATCATTTCTTGCCTAATAGATTATTCCAAGATCCTGGTATTTGCCCCACTCCCCCTTGTTGATTTGAACCTCACCACCCCTCAATTGTAACACTATTCGAGAAGCTTAAGGTGAAGAAAGACGCTACCCAGCCCTGCCAATCGGCCATGCTTAGTAGATGCCAAGACACTCGCCAATATGTTTTCTTGGTAAAAAGCTCGATATTCTTTTGCTGTCATGGAGGAAAGCCCAAACCTGTAGCTTGCATACTGTTTGATGAGAAGTGATGACTTGCATGGAAGACAAAGATAAAAACATACATTCTTCTTTTTCCAGACATTTCACAGAGGCCTTTGTTCTTTGCTTGCATTTCATATTTCTCAGTTTGGATGATATTTTTTACTGGTTTTTACCCATTTTGAATTGTCCACCTTGTAATTACCATTTGTTGGCAGCTATATGAAGCATTTTCACATTCCAGGCTTGGGGGTCTTCATTCTTTGTCCAAAGCACACTTGATCATCTTTAGGTGAAGGTAAGAAATTTATGCTTCTGGGATTGTTGACAGATTCAAGGTTTTGGAGTGCTAAATCTACAATGTCAACCCTTTTCTCTCAAGTCACATTTGAATCTTTTGAGTATGTAGCCAGTACAGTTCAAAAACTTAATGCAAAGAGTAAAAAAGTGAACATGTTTTGCTCAGTGAGACGTGCATAAGTTTGTAGAACAGTGTCCAGCAGCATTTCATCTTCTGTCAATTGATTCAATACAAACAATCTCTATCTCTACTCAACATGGGCACATATAAATATTTATAGGGATACAAAAGAAAAACTTTGCTGCAATTTCTAGCTCAAGTGTTTTTTTATCCTTGGCTTATCCTTGCTCTGTTTTTGATTGATTGCAACCAATTTATAGCCTTTCTATAAAAATTGGGACTTTTAACAATTTTGACTTTATCTATGACACCTTCTTTAGTGACAAATTACAATCACCCAATCAGAATTTGACCAACCAGAATTTTGTAAATGAATTTAAATCACATACCAGGGAGATTCCTGACGGCTTCAGGTCTATATCCAAATGGAGGTGTATAAAATTCTTGACTAGAACCACTTGAAGTTCTACTAAAAGGTGAAAGGTCCTCAAATTCTGAATTTCTACTTAATCCACCAAATCCAGTCTCAGGTGATCTGATGTAATCATCCTGAGACTGAGGTCTTCCAAATTTGAGCTTCTTCAAGTTTCCTAAACTTGGTGGATCTATTTCTGGTGATATTCCTGGGCCTAGAGGACGATACTGTGCTTGTGGGATAAAGTCAGGAGAACCAGCCTCTACAAGATTGATTCGACCCTCTGTTGAAATATTGGAGAAAATTTTCGAAATTGATGACTTTCTATTACTTGAGAAGAGCAGAAAAAATAGCTTGGAAGGGAAGACACACCTCTCCATCCAGTTGGTTTTCGGTTTAATCTAGCTGGCCTCAAGTTCAATGTTGCTCCACCTATACCTTTTGATGGAGGAAGATTCAATGACGGAGCAGATATTGCCTTAAGATCTTGTCCCATTCTAACACTTCCAAACTTTTGAGGATTTTGAAAAAGGTTTTTTGCTATACTAGCTTCAACTAAGTTGACAACCTCCAAAGATAAACCAATGATCAAAAATATATATATGTTAAGATTATGCATTTTGAGATGTATGTGATGAAATCAGCTTTAGGTTAAATGATGAATAACTTATTTTGTGTTGCGTTATGGGATCCCATGCTCTTTTTTGTAGATTGCCTTCGTGATATATATTTATTCTCGCTCGGATTTAAAGACGAATGAACCGCATGAGCGAAATCCATTTCCCATCAAAATTACGGGCATCACATGTTTCCAGCTCAGCAACCGCCCCGCTAACACATACCAAAAGGCCCATCGCAAATGTGGACTCGAAGATCAACTTGATCTTGCGCCATGAATGTATCCCAAAGACGTGAAAATTGCATGCACATCGTGTTTCATCTTTCATCGGAAATCCATTCCAAGCCCTTACGTACTCCAATGCCATTGAGGTCGATGAATCTTAGTATACTCGGTTGGGAGAGCTAACTCATCTAGTCAAGTTTCATGTAGCTCCACTGAGCTCGCACATTGTATGAACAAAGGTCATTCCCTCATGATTTAGAGGGAGCGCGAACAGATTTGCTCGCGTGTTTTCAAGGCATGAGAAGTCCGCATTGCGACATGATAGTCATGAAAAAAAAATCTACTTTAGGGGATACTTGAGCACTTAAGTACCTAGTCTAAGTACCTTAGCTATGTGAGCTAAGTACTTAGCAAAAAAACTGGTGTCCTTATAAAACTTTTTTCTCACTTTGAACTTGCCATCAAGCTGATTATTAAAGTCATGCACCCTATCTTCCTCTACAGCCTCCAGCTCTTGCTTACCCACTAGCTTGACTGGTTCCAAAGATATGTATGTATACCAAAACATGATTAAACATTGATATCTCAATTTTACACCAAAACTCAAATTTTGGCCCCGGAGCAACCCAAATTGCTGTGATTTTCAACTTTGAGCCCCAAAGGACTTTTTTGTTTAGCTACAGAACCAGCTGAGATACGGAGAAAGTAAGAGTATAGGATTGTAGAGAAAGTCAAGGCGCCTGACTTTTGTTGCAATCTTGAAGGCAAGTTAAAATTAAAAAAAAAGTTTTATAAGGACACCAGTTTTTGGTGAAAAGCCCTGTCATATCTTACGCCAAAAAATTCACTTTACTCGTCAATCCACTTGTTTGGCTTAGTTAAGTTTGACCTAAATTGATCATTAATCATTGAGGCTCTGTTCTGATCACAATTATAAAGGATTGCTTTACATTTCTTTGGAGTGCGCTCAATTGCATGTCTACATCCAACTTGAGGAAGTTGAAGTACTCATACAGCATACACCACAAACCCTTGGAAACGGTTACCCAACCTGGAGCAAAGTACCGGTGCGTCGCCGCTGCCGCTTGCGGGAGGCAGCGTTCAGAAAACGTTGGGGTCCGCACCCGTTCTGGATCTGCTCTTGCGGCTCAGTTGAGCAACGGTGTCCTCAACGGTCAATCAGCAGTGTACTCACGGTGATCGCGCCGTGCACGTTACTTTTTTTATACAAGCGGGGTTTCCAAAATTTTGCTTGGAAATGTTTGACTCCGGTTGCTGCTCGGTCGCAGCCTCTGATGTGAACGTTTATGATCAATAGAAACTTGAGATTTCATCATACAGACAAACAAGAGACTCTGAAAGTGAAAGATATGTAGTACTGACAAATACAAGAGAGAAGATGATAACAAACAAGAGAACAAACAAACACAAAAGATGATCAAAAAAGAAGACTTTAGTGAGCGACAAAATGATTGAAAAACAATCAAAAAATAGTAAAAGAGAGACTTTTTGAAGGCATGAGCGAGTGACAACAAATTGACATTGAGAAACAAAAACAAGCCAATAAAAGGAAGGTAAAGGAGAGATTTTGAAAGATTGTCAAAAGGAGATGGAGAGACAGACATTGAATCATCAAACAGAAAATGAGACAGAGTTTGAAACAGATATTGAAAAATGTGAACTGGTTGTGGAGACAAAAGGAAAAGAAGACACACAAGAAGATTGACAACCAGAGCTAAGCACAGAGAACATAAAACACATACCAATCATATACAAAACATAAGAAAAAGAAGAGAAGACAGGGAAGCAAGGAAGTGTCAAAAAAAGAGATCAAAAATTTACACCAAAGAAGAAAAGGACAGATGGAAAGATTGACCAACAACATATTCAGAAGACAAACCACTGAGAATAGAAAACACCGACCAATAATATACCAAACATGAAACAGAGAAGGCAGGGAAGTTTTGGAAAACAGAAAACAAAAACACATTACAAAGAAACCGCTGGCTGAGATTCAAGAGTTCAAAGACTCAAACTCTGCTTCATTTGCCCCAACGTCATCTCCAAAGGTCTCTTCCAGTTCATTCATTGTAAGCTGATTTCTGTCCTTGGTAGGCAGCGCAAAGGAAGTCTTCATTTTCTTGAGCTGTTCAAAGCTTTTCTCCCCATTGAAACACTCAAGATCATCTTGCAATACAGTTAAAAAATACCTGTTTGGGGGAATTAAATACATCATTCAACCTAGTTAGAATGAGGCAGCACAGACGAGAAATGCACACGTATTGATACCGTGT
Organism: Melampsora occidentalis; assembly: GCA_002157085.1. Taxonomy (NCBI): domain Eukaryota; kingdom Fungi; phylum Basidiomycota; class Pucciniomycetes; order Pucciniales; family Melampsoraceae; genus Melampsora; species Melampsora occidentalis. Next base: position 12,668 of record KZ149085.1, on the reverse strand, counting down.
GGACTGAGTGCGTAGGAATTCTAACTGGCTGTCCACAACATTCCAAAAGGTTTTTTTGTCGTATGTAGCAGGGTTTAAGCCCCAATGAACCGCCTGCATCCTCTGAGACAATCGAAAAAATACACTTGAGGGACTGTTGCATCAAACATAAGCAGTCGACTTACGAGCCACACATATTGAGTTTTTTGAAGCTCGGTGACATCCCCAACTATCTCCTCTCTGAACCGGAAGCGCCCGCTGATCAACCCTTTTTCTTTCTTCTTGAGCTTTTGATAAACATTCAAAAGACTGGGTCAGACATGCAACCACAGGAGCGGCCAAAAAATTACTTACTTTGAGGATTATGGTTTTGAGCTTGGGAACTGTTTTGGAAGAGCGTGTAGCAACTCAGTTTGGTAAATTTATGCCTGTGCTCAGCTGCAAGACAAAAGACATCAGAGAAAACCAAAGAGTCATTGGTTCAAGGCTGAGAGTGGAAAACTTGCTATTGATTCAAACACCTTTCTGATCTCTTTCAAAGCGTTATTGATTAATGACTGAAGCGCTGTGGGGGTTCCAGGATCTGGATCTCTGCCGTAACCAGGTGGTAAAACTCTGTTCTTCCATTCAGAGGGAGCCAAAAGGAGTGCGGTCTGTCACTATGGTCAGCAAATCATTGACTTGGTAGAGATAGTTTGGTTGTAATACGTTGGCACTTACCATAGCTTTGGCAAAGAGAGAGTGAGGGAGCTCCTCTTGCTTGCCTTCTTTGTCTTCTTTGGCAGTGTAAGCTTGCACGTCACCAGACAAGATACACTGATATGCTATCTGTTCAACGCATTGCTGCAGCAAATGGATATCAGTTTGGGGCAATATGATACAAACAGATTCATTGTCTTACTTTAGGGTATGTTTGGTTTGGATTATGAGTTGTAATCTCAATCTGACCTCCGGTACATTGCCCCGGGGCAATGGAGATTTTTTTGAAATTTGAGATTTTGTCAAAATAATCTCCAATACCAGTCAATTTGACAAAATTACGTTTGGTAGAAAAACCAAACAATCTTCATTCCTCCAAACCTTTGAAGTTCAAAACCTCAAGGTCAAA
>KZ149084.1:24380-42339 GCA_002157085.1 Melampsora occidentalis | reverse complement strand
ACAAAATTTCTCACTACCATTTCAAAAATCTCACTTGCTCAACAGCAAACCACTGCTGGCCAGTCAAAATACACTCTCAAATCAAATCTCACTTGCTCACAACATTTTGCACTACCATTATCAAACTCTTACTCCCTCAACAGCCAACCAAATTTCACTTGCTCATCTCAAAAGCAAAAGATCACTTCAGAGTCAAATTTTACTTGCTCATCCCAAAATCTCAAACATCCAAAACTCAAATTTTTAACAAAAACTTTAGATTTTTCTTTTGATGAGAGTTTGACTTGGAGGAAGGTGGTCTTGGCTTGGTGAGATGTTTTGTTGGGTCGGTGGAGAGATGAGTTGGGTTGCACTTGATCAATGGAACCTTGGATGAAAACAAAGTTGAGTCGGTTGGAACCATTGCTTCCGAGGTAATTGATGTGGGATTTGACCAAATATTGAGGCACCTTCCATTAATACCTTGGGAATTGACATGGTTGGTTGATTGATAACTTGGTGATGTTTGCTTGGATGAAGGGATTAAGTTGGTGATCAGGTTGGAGAACAGTCGGTTGGATTAAGTCGGATGAAATGTTGGTTTGAGAATCCTTGGTCAATGGTTGGATCCTTAACTCGGACTGATTAGGTTGGTAAGATAGACTCAGTGTTAGATTGGTAGATATATGTTGGTTGAAACCTTGGACACAAAATCCGAGGACTACTCTGATTTTGGTGTCCGAGCCAAATATGTTGGCAGTGAACTTAACCTTTTATACCAACCCTAAGTTCTCAGGGTTATAGGGACTTAAGTGTGGGTTAAAGTGTTACCCTGTTACACCGGGAAGCTCAAGATGACACCCTGGTGGAGCAGGAAGGGTCTTTGTATATAAAGTGGTTTTGGATTCATCCATTCAACCCAAGAGAAAAACATTTTATGACACTTGATTTCAACCTGTACTTGCTCAAGGAAGAGAAAGGACCTCAAGGTTCTAAAAGATTTACATTTGGCACTTTCAACTTCCTCAATCTGAACATTCTATTGATATCAGCAACACATTGCTGAAGGATTTCAAGATTCATCTTTTTGCTCTGGCTGACAAAATTGACATGAATCAAGTTGGCAACCAAAATAGTTCAGCTTTGATAGCTGCCAATGAGGGAAACTTGGTATCAATCTATTGGTATATCAAGGACCATCAAGCCAAGGGAAGAAGTTATCTCTTATCTTCTGACCGTGCACTTGGTGTTTTTTTGATGAGTTGCAAAAGTACAGCCATCAGGCTGCTGTGGTAAGTATAACAATGAAACAACCAAATGAGGCTGAGCATTCAAACCCAGTAAGTATTTTGTTTTTGCTCTCTTATTTTGTGCTTTAGTACTCATTCAACTCAAACAGACAAATTGATTTGACCAGCATGACCCAACCAAGATAAAGCAATCTACAAATCCCAATTATATCTGACTCAATCAAAGGTGAATACTCAGGATTCCAGGTCCTTAGATCTTGGTCAACCATCATACTTTGGATTAATCAAGATGAAAGGGGGAATTAAGAGATTACCTGGCTTTTGCCTCAATCCTGGCCAAAGACATTGACAAACTGATCAACATCTTTTGGTCCCGTTGTATCCACACCTTTGACAAATTTCTTTCTTGGCAATGTTGAATGTGGAGCACCTGGTGAAGTGGGGGATACATCATGGCACAGCAAAGGACATAATGTTCAAAGCTTGTGCTTACTATCAATTTTTAGTTGGGAAAATGAATTGCAAAGAGATTTGAATGTATGTGTCTCAAATTTGATTTATGTCTGCTTTGCTTTTGAACATTCTGTTTTTGCCTCAAAAGGACTTCAATCTTTCAACAGATTGATTAAATTTCAAACTCAAGTACAAGGATTCTATTACAATTTGGAAACTAACCCCTTCAAAGGTCAATTTCAAATATTGATTCAAGAGTCAAGAACTTCATCTCTTGAACTTTCTCTTATCAAAATTAGGTTCCTTTCATTTGGCCTTTTTTTTCTTTTGCGGTTAGTTAGTCATTGGAGTTGAATATTCAAATTGTTACTTGGATTGATTGCTTTCTTCCAAATCCAAACTTTTCAAACTCACAAAACCTTCAAATTCAAAAACAAATCAAATTCAAAAGGGAATCAGATTCACAACATCCAAATTCCAAAACCTGATAGTGGTTGATGTTGTCCAACGTTGGTTTGACACAGTCTGGATGAAGATCTATCTTCCATGATGCCAAACACATCTTCTCAAGCACACTTTTGCTTTCTTCTGGTTAGAGTCTGACTTGTTTAAATTCAATCTTGACAAATTAAATCAACTATGATGCCAATGCAATGATAAAGTATAGTTTGCTTAGGAAAACAAGAAAGCACCTATCAAGATGTGAATGTGACCAAAATTTTCATTTTCATTTTCCTTTCTCTAAGATATTATGCCAGCACATTGACATGAATGACCATATAATGAACAGAGCCAATGAAAGGAACAACCTAGAGAATCATCAGTTTGTTGTGGCTGGAAACCAGAGCAGCACTAGAACCCTATTCTTGTTTACCTTCTTCTTCCCCCCGTGTTAACCCGCATTGTATTGCTTACATCCAACTATCACAAGTGACCACTTCTGGCTCAGTATGAGCCCCTTCCTGGTACGCTTGACTGTTGTGAAGTGTGGCACTGTTTCCAATGAAGAGATTTGTGTTTTTGTGAGAATGTTTTTTGGAAGGGCTACTGGTTCACAGACTTGATGTTCTGTAATGTCCTGTGCTCTTGCTATCTGACACTTGGAGTCAAAGCAATTATGCTGAAGGTAAAAGCATGTCAGGTCTAATTAACAATGTGAAATTTGAAACCAGACTCAAGGTATTCATAGAAAGTATTATTTGTTTATATTTTGAAAGGATGTATTCCATAGAAGAAATGGTACCAACTTGACATACAACCCCATTCTAGTGATAGTATTGGCATCATGTGATCATTGGTAGAAAACTTTGGTGACCATATTGTGTGTATCCTCCAAATGCTTTTGGAGGGTTTTGGTACAGAGTCATTACCTGATGGTTTGAATTAATGCCAATACACCGGATATGATACTGGTTGCAAAGACATTATGTTATCCACACCCACAAAATCACTGATGTTCACGGTTTGTCCATCTCAAAGGATAGTGGAGTTGACAACCTCAAATGTATCCTTGTGTAAAGCCAGGATATTCTGAGCTGCTGTACTTTCCTGGTGTGCTTGCAACTCTGGCTTGTAGTAAGTCAAATTTGACTCCAAAATATCTTTCAACTGGTTGATCATGAACTCAAATGAATTATCCATAACCTTTGAATTAAGCTGTGGTGCCTCCAAATTGGATCCTCCTCTGGTCCACTCTCCTTTGGTTGCATTCCAAACCAGGGCCCCATCAAAAAATGCCTCAAAACTTCCTGATTCTGAAAACTCTCAGTCAGGTCTTGAGCGGGGTCATGGGGGCTTGAGTGTATCAAAGCAGTTTGGGTCAATACATTTTCACTTTTAAAAGACTCTGCATTGTACAGTACTGGTGATCCATGACGCCTGATTAAAGCTGTCACATGAGTTAGCCTGTGCAATTTTGTTTTGTTCACCCACCTTACATTCAATCAGATCATACTGCATAGAAACTGGTCTATGTGTAGGTCCAATTGATGCCAATGTGTGTCCATGTTTTTGATTTTGTGTTGATATATCATTGAGGTCATATGTTCAAGATGAGTCTAAGTAGCCCTCTCTTCTGTGTTGAGCCATTCCAAAAGGACAAAAGGGACACCCTGGACCACAGTGCAAAATTTTCGACCAGTCAGAGAGAGTGCACCATGAACAAGCATTGAGGGTTGCAACCGGTGGATACTAAGGCCGGATATGTTGAATGCTTTCCAGTTGGCTAGCACAGCAATTGCATCTTTTGTATCTTTGCAGAGCGTCCCTGTACAAATACTTGACATCACCTAATAAGATAACATGCAGAGACTCTACAGGTGTATCTTTGTGCCTATCAAACCCTGCAGAATGCTGAATCTCACCCATAAGTTCAATCCAAATGGCAATCCAAAATGATGCAACATAGCTCCATACCATCCAGTTTGAAGAAGGATTCAAGATCCTGTCACCCAGCCTACTCTCACACCGTGTAGCAAACATTCTTGCCTGAGCAGGACCATCCCAACAGTAACTTTTTCCGTATTTATCAGCACAGGGCTGTAACATGGTGTCTTTGTATCCATAAGACTTTTGCAAAGCATGCACTTTAGTTGTCATATTTGGTTTGTGTGTGTCATTCCAGACCTGCTGGGACACCCACTTTGTTTTGCTTCACACCTGGGACTGAGAACTGGTCTGAGCATAGAGGATAGATCAGTCATTACAGATAAGTTTTCCCAAGGTGAAAATAATATGCCATTCTACCATATGATTTGATTCCAACAATAGCACGTATGAAAACTTTACCTTTGAACCTGCTCCCAGATGACATTGTCTACTAGGGTGCAGGCTAGTGCCTGGATTATTGGTATTGGTAAACTTAGCATGCATTGAGGAGTCACCCAAGGCTGGATTGCCATCACCAAGACATCCTTTTTAATTCTTGAATCAAATGCAGAGACACCCTCCCCTGACAAGAAGCCATCACACAACAGAGAAGTGTATGTTAGATGTAGTCTTTGAAGTATGGTTTGTGCATGGACTCATTTCAGCTGGCTGTTCATATGATCTCCCAATTCCAGAGCATGTGCAGTTGTTGAAGACACCAGCCAATGGATATTATACTCCAAGTTGGCTAGCTTTGAAGGTATCCCTGAGTAGTCAAAATAATAACACAAGTGCTTGTTTAACCACTTTGAAGTTGAACTTGATGAGTTGTCCCTGTACATAGTCAGGGGCAGATGTTGGACAATTCCTCCTTGTGCTCTAGTTCTCCAAGGGTTGGGTAATGGAATTGGGATTACTTGGCCATGATCTACCCATTCCTTTTGAGATAGTCAGTCAGCACATGGACCAATCAAATCACCAGAGTTGAAATATTTTCACAAAACAGAGTATCACCAAACAAAACCTTTAGAGGATATCCATCTGGCATAATCAGGTTTCTGTAGCTACTCCTAAAACCTGAGATTTTGAACACTTCAACATCATTGTAACCCACTCTTTCCTCCTACATTACCTACATTTGTGACACTCTTGGGTTGTTATCATTGACAAGATTCAGCTGCAAACATTTTGCTACCAAATCATCTCCCAAATAATAAAAATGAGTAGGTACCACCCGCTTTCCTGAGCTCAACTCAACTGGCTCATGAGGATAAAAATGGCCAAAGGTGATGTGTACCATTGGAGCCGGCAGATGAGGTGCCAATCCATTGAGCCATTTGTCACTATGGCAATCTTTGACAAGGCTGTTTTTTGATACCACAGAGCAAAAGTCCAAAATACAGGCAACATGTGGGGATGGAGACATGAATGACCTCAGAATTCAGGGCGGATACCATTATGTTATATCACTTGCCAGAAACTCACCAATACCAATAGTCCCTTCAGGGGCAAAGAATAGCAAGCACTGTTCAAAGGACTGGTAGTTCAATATACCAGTTCTAAACCCATTTTATTTGTGACTCCGCGCAAAAGAGCCTTCATGGACTTGTACGTTGGCAGTTCAAGGCCCGTTCAGCTCACTGCACTGTGCAGTATCTCATACTCAGTTCTAGAAAGCAAGCTCTGTGCTTTACCACAACACATCAAAGAAATGACGTTCCAAGGAAGAGAATTTGTCAAAATATCAAAATTCATGGTTTTTGCCTCAGCTGCCATTGTGTATTGCACTTATTACATACCTCCAATGATCCAAATGGGTACCAACTATCATGTCTTCAAACATTTTTTGTATGCACCTTGTTGAAGAGCCTGATTTTTGGTTCTTGGTCTTGATACACCACATTGTCCCAGTCCCATTCATAATTCCCAAATTCATCATTAATGGCTTGCTCCATCATGTTTTCAATGTGATCATTTAATGAGGCTCCATGAGATGCTGATGGAATAGTGTTATTGACACTCTTATCCAGTGATACATTTGAATGAGTCATTCCGTTTGGCCCCATATTGTATGGTGACATGCATGTTGAAATAGATGCAGACCTTTGCCTTGGCATGTTGTTAAATGCCATGTAGACCTTTGACTTGGAAACACTGAGGGTGATGATTGTACTCCAGCTGTGGAGGGCCCAGACCTATCTAAATGAGCCATGTTGGAATCACTCATAATGTAGAGCAACCTGGGGGAAATTGATGTTGCTGCCTCAGAATAAATGAGAGCAAAGGTGAGCCCATTTTGACTAAAGATGATCTAGAATTACATTGGCCAGAGGCTGGAGAATTCATGAATACTGAGGGAGCTCTCTGCCTTGGTATGGATCACCTTCCAGATGTTTCCATTTTGGCTGAGGAAGCTCTTGAATGATCTTGGAAGGTGGCTGGGGTATTCACAGAAACTGGGGTAGCACTGTGCCTTGGAAGAGATAAGGATCTTTCTCTGTTGGAAGAGGAGGGACTCAGAATACCAAGTGTATTCATATCAACTGTGTAAGATTGGAAATGGTATTGAACAGTGCTGGGTAGATCCATAGAAACCATGATATCTCTTTGCCTTGGAATGGATAATGATCTGTCTCTGATTACAGATGAGGCCTCTGGAAGCTGTAGGAGTGGTGTCTCTATTCTTTTAGGTGTTGAGAGGGCCAATGATTGTATCGTGTTTTGTTGATTTACTGCCCTTTTCTCCAATTGAGCCTTGCAAGTACTCAATGTTTTCTGGTGGGTAAGAGGATTCACATGATTTGTGTATTCTGCCATTGTCTGGTTACAACAAAGGGAGAAGCTTCAGCCAGTAACATTACTTGCTCCCAGGTATGAGGGAACGACTAAGATATTGCTGTCAGCAAGCAACTCATATACAAGGTTTTGAAAATGTTGAGCTTGTGCTGTATACTTGGTTGGTATAAATTTAGGTGAAAAGGCATCACAGTCATTGAGAAGATGCGCACTGGAACCCATTCCTAATTGCATCATTATCAAACACTGCATGACCTCTTTTGTCATGAAATATCAAATTTTGTTTTTCCTTACAAAAATCACTTTTCTACATGTAGAAAAGAGGTCACCAGAAATGCACTTTCTAGAAATCTGGGCTAAGTAAATGCGCCCTGAGTGATGTTTGGAAGAATTTCTAAGTAAATAATCAGGTGTCAGTGCATACGTTGTACCCTCTGCTTAGATTACCTTTTGCTTTACAGTGATCAATTTTGGAATGATTTTTTGAACAATTACAATCATCAACTCAATGCAATCTTGACTTTACAAATTGATTCACTGCACAAATCTTTGAACATTACAATGATCATGGAGAAGCCCAAGATTGGACACAGAAACAATCCAAGTCTTTATTCGATTTTAAGGGGCTGGAACTTTGATGCATATTGAAGAGGATGTCACGTTTTGAGTTAATGTTTTTTAAAGAAGACAATAGGAATGGATGGTGTTTGAATGGGAGATGATTCTGTTCAAATAGGTTTGAATTCAAATCGCCAACCCAAGTTTGAAGTGTAGTTGAAAAGGGAAGCTAGCAAAGATTTTGAGACAACTACTTGGTTCAATTTCCAATAAAGGATATCAATGCCAGTCATGGCTCCACCGGTGAGGAGCAACTCAACTATTTCAAATTGTCTTTGAAATGGTTGCGCCAGCCAGATTCCCGCGAAAATACTTAGGTGTCAATGTGGGATCATCAACTTAGATCCCACCACGGCATCATTGACTCAGGTGCCACCACGGCATCATTGACTTGGGCGGCATCATCAACTTAGGTTTTGTTTGAGATTTAAGAACTGGTGAATTTGGTTATAAATTATGATCCTCATTCAGATTTTCCCGTCAACAAACTCAAACTCTCTTGCTGGGAAACTCTCTTGTTTGTCCTTTCTTTTGATTTCAACCAAACAAGCGGTGATTGTCTACTTGTGGCATCTTACCGCTTGGACCCCCAGCCTTTGGTTGAGCTTATTCTATTTTGGGCAATTATATGAGACTAAATTCTTCTTCTCTTTACATATTTCTTTTATCTAACTGAAGTCTTCAACATGCAACATCCACATTATTGTAAAAAAGCTAAGGAAGAAGCGGCGCTTCATCAGTCATCAGTGACTGAGAGTGATTGAGCAATTTTAATCAATACTGATCTTTAACTTTCTTTAACTTCTATAGCTTCGGGCTTTGGATGAAGACAAAAAGGGCACTTCAGGGAAGCAATTGCATGAATGTTGCCATCTAATGAACCTCAGGACCAAAAATTCCGTTTGGTTACAGTTCAAGATGAGATCAATAAAAAACAATTTGTTGAGATCACTAATCCTTATCCTGAAATAGATGAAAAACAGCCTTATCAAATCAAAGATAGTAGCTCATGGATTTTGCTAGACAAGAGGAATTTGAAATTTGTGGGTATCATTTGTCAAACTCCTTTTAGTTCTATGACTGATTCTGTACTATCTGAGCTGAAAACTATATTGGATCATCCGCTTAAGGAGCGCAAGTATTGTAATGCAGTTGACAACAATAGAGCAAGTGAGAATGGATACATGGGCGCAGCGGGTATGCAAAAATCTTGTGATGCCGGTGAAATTGCAAGTGAGTTACTCTCTTCCTTCTCTTTCCTTTTCCTTCTTTTTTCCTCGTGATTTTTATTCATTTGAAGATTTTGATTCAATAGGGGGCTATAGACTCAAACCAAAGTTCAAAAAAGCCGGGAGAAGCTCAATGCCTGATGGAATGAAGTTGTGCTGCAATGTCCTAACATAGAACAATTATACTGTAAATATTAGAATTCTCAATCTGGTTCTTGTTATTGAGAAACGGTTCAACATCTGAATTACCTCAAAATGCCAATTTTTTCACAAATCAACCTTACTTGCACAATGGATGGTTTTCATAATATCCCTAATGTTGACAACAACTCTCCCAGTTGGTCTCACAGCCTTTTTCTATGTATCCACAAGGAAACCGGTGATCTTGCCATCAAGGGTGCGACATTTGTGGCCGTCAATTTTGGTGGCCAGATTTTGATTGCAAAATTGACTTCTCTTGGTGTGATGGTCTTATCAAAATCATCTGGCAAGGCAGCAAAAACTTTCATTGTACCCGGCCTGGCCCAGAACCTTCAGGTAATTTTACTTGACGTGGAACCTCATTTCAAGTTGGTATCAAATATGTGAATGCCTGGCTTTCTGTGACACGCCTTGGAAACGTTACACTAATCCAGTACCAACTCCTTTGGCTATGAAGACATACAAGGCCACAAGGGTTGAAAGCAATGAAAGTAATGCTCCTAAGTATGTTGGTAGTCCCTAATTTTTGTATCAAATGGATCTTGAAAATATCACAGAACAAGAAGAAGCAGATAAAAAAGAAAAGGCTCTTCAGAAGAAGTAATCTTCAGTTTCTTCAGATTACAATACTTCAGACACAATTTACACTTTGTTTCTTCCCTTTTCATTGTTGACCCCCAACCCAATTGTTTTGAACCAGTCAAATTGTGCTTTTGGTCTTACCCAATCACCTTTAAGCCTGTTGAGACTACCTTCCTCCCTCAACCAGATTTCATCAGTCTTAATTGAAATTGGTCTTTGCCTTCCTGTGAATATTGGCTCTGCTTGCAAGAGTGCCGCATCTGCTTTAATAGATAAGTATTACACTGATAGCATTTGAATTTGGAATGGAAGAAGAGTTTGAGAAGTTTTCTAAGTAGAGCAGGTACTTTGCAAGCGGAGATCTTGTAAGTGTCAAGAAAAGAAAAGGATAGAGACTCACAGTATTGAATTGTATGATCTGGCTCTTAGTTAAGCTACACAATCAAATCAAATCCATGTCAAAATGCCTTCACGCAGACACAATGAAGATCATCACATTAGCCTGAGAAAAGCGCAATCAGATGCTTTATATGCTTGTTGTCCTTCAATTGAGTATGGAATGGAGTTTATACCCAAGCAAATCTTAGATTTTGACAATGAGCAGCAATCTATTAATCATACTTTGGATTTGATAGCTGCCGAGCAATGACAAGCCTTGACATCTATAGTCAAGAAATATTGGCCTCATATGAAAATGGACAGCCCCAACCAACTGATTTTCGTCCATAGGCCACTTTGTCAAAACCAACTTCCAAGCCCAGAATTCCAGCTGGAACAAGCGCTGTGGTTGTCAATACTGGACCTGAACCAAGTACCGCCAGAAACACTCCAAATGTTGCTGAGAGTTCTGCAAAAAGAAAGAAGAGGCATGATGCAATATATTTTGAAGCTGGTGTCTTACCTAATCCTTCTACAAATGCAAATGTCCCAGGTCTGCCTCCAGTTGAGATCACTCTTCAACCAGACAACCATGCATCCTTTCTTTGATATCAAGAAGAAAATGCTTGATGGATGTAGGAAGAACAGAATTGGGAATCTTAGTCAAATGAGCCTTTCTTCCACTGTCTTTCTGCATTTAATCAACATGGGGATTCTAGTCCAAGTATCCTTGTTCACTGGAACCCCTTTTTGCAAGCTCCTCTCCCTGCTCCAACTCCCTCCACAAGGACACTCAATTACCATGTTAGTAAGATCACTAGATTCAATGGATTGAATCCTAAGGAAGCTTCTACTTGGTGTATTAATATGCCCAAGGCCTTTCAGGCTATGAATGCAAACCCGGAAATATGGCACCTTGTTGCTCATCAAATTGTTGATGGTGCAGCCTTGACCAAAGTTGGAACCATTTTAGGAGCTCAGGACAAACCTGTAGACTGGCTTGAATTCACTCAATCAATGATTCAAAATCTTCCTACTACTTTGAATAAAGCGTATCTTAGATAGATTTTCTAAATTTGCTTTTTGTCAACCCTGTGCCCACAACAGAGTGTGGCGCAGCCCACATGTTTTTCGATGTGTTGCTCCACAACACGTAACAACAAACAGCAGCAACCAACATGTTGTGGTAAGCGCTGCAACATCAAAAGGTGATGTCTGTTTGCGCTGCGCGTTAACCATCGCGCAACACAACAGGCATAAAAGCCCCAAAAACACCAAATTGTGAGTTTTTTGGGCAGTAACACAACAATTGTTGTTGTGGCCCCCAAATAACCCAATTCAAGGGGTTCTGTTGCGCTGCTGTTGGGGCCGCAACAGAGAAATTTGTTTTTTGGTGTGGTGCAGTATGAAAAACCGCAACACAAGAATGCTGTAGACCAGGCCTGTTGAGATGCTGTGACAGGACTCCTACAGAATGAGCAAGATCAGGTTGGATACACTGAGAAAGATGCATAAGAGACCCAAAGGCGCTTCTATAATTCAGACCAAGTTTTGAAAAATCAGCGCATTCTTCATCTGATGCACAATAAAGCTTGAGATTAGGCGTCAAAGGTATTGGTGCTGGCTTAGATTCAATCATGTCACAGCACTCGAGCACAGCTAGGCCAAATCCAGCTTGAGTAAGGGCGTAGATACGTGGTCCTCTTCTTTCAATTTCAATACCAACAATTGTACGTGCTAAACCAAGATCTTCCATTTCCCATATGGAAGAAATTGCAGCCTTGAAAGTCTCTGAGTCATTTCCAGTAATTGCCATGTTGTCAACATGGACATAGACGGCCGTAAAAAGTTGCTGTTCTTTGTTGCTTCTAATGTATACACATGGATCTATTGGACATTGTTCAAAACAGAGACAAACTGAAGATTGTGTAACATCGTCCTGCCAGGTTTCTGGTGACTGCTTGGGACCCTACAGGGATCTATTCAACGTCAGAACCATGCCTTCTTGACCCACAACTACGTAACCTTCTTGTTGCTTCATATAGATTTTTTCTTCCAGAATACCATTTAAAAAGGCTGTAACCGCATCCATTTGATGCATCCCATCCGTGAATAGCTGCAATTGCGAGTATAAGACATAAAGTAGTAGGTTCACTGGTGGGAGCAAAAGTTTCACCGTAATCCTTACCTTCCACTTGAGTATTACCCATAGCTACAAAACTTACTTTATATTTGATTGAGCCATCAGGATTGGACTTTTTTGGAAAATCCACATACCACGTATAAGGGATTTGTGAGTTGGTCTCTCTACTAAGGTCCAAACATCTTCTTCAACAGTGAGGACATCTTCTTGCTGCAAGCAAATTTCCATTTGGGGGACTCACCCGCCAACATGGCCTTTTGGAAGGACTTTGGATCAGGAGAAGAAACAAGGACGGCACTGAAGCACTGAGGTAAACAATCAAAGTACGTAGAATAACAAAAATCTTCATCTTCAGAGACGGCAGTCATTCCTTTGTAGTTGCTTTTAGGTTGGTTTCTGGTTGATTTTTGGGTGTCAAGTGGGTTGAATTTGTTTTGAGATGCAACCTGTGGAACAGGTTCATTGATTGAGTGTTCTCCTTCAAGTTGCGAATTTTGATAAATATGAATAGACTGAACAGCGTTTGGTTCTCTGTAGTCATCAGAGACCTTAGCCAATTCAGTTGAGTCAATTAATTCCGCAATTTTGTTTTCTTCATCAGAGTGAAGTACTTGAACAAGGTTCTTTTCATCCTTTTTGAGTACGTCTAAGTTCAAAAAGGGAAACATGTCTTTGTTGGAAGTGATGTGATGAGAAAGATCAGTTTTATTCTCTTTTAAATTGCAAATAAGATACTTAAAACTATCTTGTTCAAAACCAACTAGGACTCCTTCAGAGCTGACAGGTCCACTTCTGAGTTCCTTTTGGATAAACCTGAATGCTTGACAGCCAATGACTCGTAAGTGAGAAATGGTGGGTTTTCAATAATGCCAAATCTCAAAGGGTGTTTTGAAACTATTGAGCAATTTGGTGATTGTTTGATTTGCGAGAAAGCCAGCATACATGACAAAAACCAAAAATTTTGAGGTAAGCCAGCCTGTATCATCAAGCACCTAGCTTTTGTGTTGATGATTCGCATCCCTCTCTCCAATACCCTGTTTTCTTCAGGAGCATATCCGGAGGTTAAATGAAGTCCAATAGCAAGTTCATTTAGATGAGGTACAAGTAAGTTATTAACAAAATCAGAACCTCTGTCAAGAGCAAATTGTTTCAATTTACATCCTGTTTGTCTTTCACTAACAGCTATGTACTTTTTGAAAGCTTCAAACACTTCTTCCTTTGTCTTGTTGGCAAGACCATAGATGTGTCTGTAGCATGAGTAATCATCGCAAAATAAAGTAAAGTCATTTTCATTTCTTAAACCATTGACTCAATAAATTTCACTGAGATTTACATGCACTTTTTCAAGGAAGCAGCACGTGGACGAGTGTGATTGAATGGGAGTTTGGTATTTTCAGAAAGACTACAAGTGTCACAAAAGTTGGGAGAGTTTTCCAAGAGATCCAGTCCAGCTACACTATCATGCTTCTTCATTTGATTGATATAATTTCCACTCAGATGACCTAAACAACGGCGAATGATTGATGAGTCATTTGTGGTGAAAGAGCTTGTTTGTGTTGAGCTAGCGCTTACAGGATTAATCTTGACATTCATGAGACCGTTGTGTAGAAAGATACCGTTGAATACAGTAAGACCATCCTTAACAAGAGCAAAACAGGTAGGTTCAGATTCATTGTAAAATTCTCTCACTCCCTTCATCTTCAGTAATCCACGAGTAATCAAGTTCTGTCTGAGTTCAGGTACATACAGACACTTCAATAATTCAAAAACAGTGCCATCTCCTGCTTTCAGCTGAATCTTTCCAATGCTGTCTATGCCTAAAGCGAGTTTAAGTCTTTGATTTCGATCCTCAATTTTCTTGAGACTGCCTTTAACAAAGAGTGATTGATCATCAAACATATGATCAGTGGCGCCAGTATCATGAAATGCCCAAATTTCATTTGAATCAACATTTTCAGTTGAGTTGGCTTCAGTTTCAGAAGTAACAGTATCAAACTCAACATTGATGGCAAGTATTTGAAAAGAATTGCCAACAGCGTTTGCTGAGGGCGCGGCAGCTCTTTGCATTCCTCGGATGTGATCAGAGGGTGGGGGATGTTGTTGAGACAAAGATTGATGACCTCTAGGATTCCAACCGCCACGAGATCGATGCCTAGCAGTGGGTACACATCACACGAGATGTTTGGCTGGCGGAACTTGCAGACATTGAAAAATGGCAATCAACGTGATTGACTTCAGAAGTGGCCTCAGTTGAAAAGCTGTTGTGACAAGTGTTGCAATCTTGTGGATACTTTCTAACTCCCTGGCGAGTGAGAGGACTGACAGTTGTGTGGATGAACTCAATAATAGAAGGGGGTAAAGTGGTGATGGAGTCAATAAGATGAATTGCTGATTGTGTGTCATCCATTTTTCCTCCGTACCAAGTGAATTCAACAAACAGACTTTCAAATTCGTCCAAGTAGGTGGATGAAGTCTACAATGAATTGAAACAGTATCTAAAGACTTGATGATCGTAGATAGACGTTGAGGATTTATAAGGCAATGTCTTTCTTTGAGGAACACTCCCAAAGCATGAACGGATTGTACACAAGACTCAAGACATCTGGAGGATTGCTGAGATGGTTGACTGCTTGAGTATTGTTGCTTTTATCCAAATGATTCAACATTTAATTAACAATAATGTTCTTAGTCTTTATGATTTTCTCATCTGAAAGCTCAGGATCTTTATAATCTTTGATCAATAGGTAATGATGTAATTCAAGATTAATCAGGTTACCAAATATTGCACCGCTCCATGACACGTAGTTTCTGTCCTCCAAGTTATCACAGATCTTGAACTTGAACGATGCAGAGGTAAGTTGTTGTCCATGGTTCTGAATTGCATTTCCAAAAAGAGAGACACTTACTTCATCATGAGTAGGGATGACTGGATTCCTGAATGGTCGAGAAGAACTGTTGCAAACTTTACGATTGTCAGACGCCTCAAAGAAATCTTGGTTGACGGTTTCAGACAAGGATGACACAGATTTGGTTTTGGAGTTGACTGAGTTGGTGGGCTAGGCAAATTGATGTTTGATGATGACATAAAGTATTTGACGAGGTGAGCAGAAAGAAGCTCTTGCTACCATGTAAGAAATTGAAGTTGACAGGTCTAACTAGACAGAATAACCTTCAACAAGGTGAAAGAAATAAGGGCTCAGTTGTGTGTTGACAAGACACCACCAAGCCCAACAATAAGACAATAGGAGCAAAGCTCACTTACCTAAAAGATGCGGTTAGAGTAAGAAGAAAGCGGAACAACGCAATAGAAGAATTAACACATACAGCTTGAGTTTGAGAAAGTAAGAAGATAAATAAGACTTGGACTCTACCTTTCAAGATTCTTGATTCTTCATATAATAGATGAGGAACAAGATTCAAAAGAGGGGGAACGAGAGAGTCTGGTACATATAGAAGAAAAACAGAAACAAAAACACTTCCTGGCTTTGGCTCTACATCCCACTTCTAGCCACCCCTTACATCAATGCATAGCTTTTGGCAAATACCTAAATTGGCAAAGACTTGACCAACACACAAACATCACAATCCAACATATGGTTGAACAACCCAAGAAACTCAAAGTTTCTGCCAGCGCTCTGACCAAAGCCCCAACCCGTAAGTCAGGTAATCGTAAGGCTGTCAATGCACTTCCCAAGTGCTCCTCTGCCAGACTCAAGCAGAAGCACAACACTGATTCCTTACCCACCAAGTACCTACCAATCAACCCATCCAAGCTCCCCCCACCTCAGACGTGGATGAGGTCTCTGAGTCATTACTGTTGGATTCAAACCCGCCTGAATCTACATCATCTGGCCAGTGGTGTCAAATGACAAAGCAAGAAGTCAGTTTTCTCCTCTCATTTCGTAAAGCATTCATTCCGGACTGATCGACTGATGAACTTGACTTTCCATACCTTTCCAAACATCAGTGTCAAAAGATGTTACCCAAAGAGTGCTTGCAGAGCCTTCAAAGAGTTGCAACTATGGTTTTGAGGGTAAGTACTCACATAGCATACTTGGACAGTTCCTTCATGTACTGATCTCCTCCTCACTCCAGGAATGGCCCTTTTTGGAAAGTGTGCCGTCATATATCTATCCTTACATCGAATCAGCTGCCAATGTCCCTGGTGATGGCCTATGCGCATTTTCAAGCATCGCCGTGTCCCTTGGAGGGACAGCGGATGATGCTTCACTTGTGCAATCAAACATGGCAGAGCATGTTTGATCAAGATACAAGTGGTGCAAGGAGAAGTTACCTATCCTTGGAGGTAGCAATTATGATATATCCCTGATGCAATCAATACTTGCTTCAAATGAGCTAACTGCCCCTTGAAAACTTTGGTACCCAATGCCAATGGGTGAATACATCTTAGCAAACACTTATAATCTCCCTGTAGTATTCTACAGCCCTCATGATGCCAATTCAAGCTTGATTTTCCCCTGTTTCTCCAACCCTGATGATCATATTGACGCAAAACCCATTGTACTCGCCTTCATCAGGAAATCACATTACGTGTCTTTGAAATTTGGAACTCATGTGGATTCAGAGGCCACCAATTCCAAAACTCCATCCTGAGTGGCGTGACATGAAAGAACCAATTGCAAATGGTTATCCTCAGACATCAAAATGAAATCGCAAGGTTTCAAGAAATGAAATGGCAAAGGGACTGGGAGGCCAATCAAACCGCAACTCCTGTAGACCCTTCTACAGGTCTTGAGGTAGATTAACTTTACTATTTATGCTTCCTTGATTTCTTTTCAGTTTTTTTTGATCTTGAATTGTTCAATACTTGTTTCATTAAACTATTCATTTTGTTCTTGAATTATTCAATACTGTTTTCTTTAAACTATTCATTTTGTTCTTGAATTATTCAATACTGTTTTCTTTAAACTTTTCAAAATTAAACACTCTTGTTTAACCTTCTTGAAAACAAATACTATTGTCAAAGTAGAAAATTGAAACACCTACCTATTCTTTAGACACAAAAGATTTGGTCCTTGTAAATGAAACACAAGATTCTATGTAAAATTTTAGAATGAATGTGAACTATTGGAATGACCTGGTGAGTTGATCCAATGAATCATGTGTGACTCACACATCACTCTCCACAGAAGGGCGTGAAGGGTTTGAATGTTGGAATCAATCCAAAGGAGTGTGAGTCACACATCCTTCACAAGCTCAGACGTGTGTGAAAGGTGTAAGCTAAGTTGAATTGCAAATACAACGCCTAATAAAATGCCTTATGTGTGACTCACACATAATATTATACCATCCATATTCAGGTGTAGGTCAATGTGACATACAAATGTAATCTATTGATGTATGTTCGGTGTCCAAGTATTATCTGAAGTGTGGATGTGTGAGTTAACCATTGTTCAGAAATCCAAGAAATTTAAACTGTGTGGAACTTATGAGCCATTCATTGAAGATAAAGAATGAGGAAGTGCACATGTGTGTGAAGGATTAACTGTGTGACTGGTGTGACTTGCACTCCTGTGTAATTCATTCATACTTGTCTTCAAGAAGAAAACTGGTCAAAAGTTGTTCTCTCTCCCTCTCCAACATTAACTGCAACATTTAGATCTCAGACTGGGGCAAGTAGGATGAATGTTAGTCAACTCAACATGCCAGTCCAGTATCAAGATCATACATGTTGGTCCACACATTACACTAGTTGTCCAATACATGTGTGCAGCCTGTGAAGGGTGTGATTCACACATGCACAAGAATTGTGGTGTGACTTGCTCAGTGTGTTCAGCTGTTCAACATATATCCAGAGATGTGTGAATACACTCATCCTTCACACACTCACACATGTGTGAAAAGTGTGAGCTCAGACCTGCAAATGCAATGCAATGAATCCTGATGTGTGATCCACACACTTCACTCCCACACATATGTGTGAAGGGTATGAATCACACATA